>OZ023312.1:65489352-65534352 GCA_964007375.1 Ophion obscuratus | reverse complement strand
TTATGTCGTGATGTAGCCGTTTGGAATAATCGTTGAATTCTGCTGATGAGACTCACTTTCTGATCGATGGCGTCCGTTTGTGCCATCGCGTATTACAATCCTACCTTTAAGCTGACGAATAGATATGTCGACCAAAAGTCTAGTTGAGACATACCTCGTCCATTTAGAGTAATAGTCGAAATTGGCCGAGGGAAATCGTTTTCGGATAATTTTTCGCCGAATGTATCGACGAGTATATCATTTTACCGGCGAGTAATCGTTTGTGCTACTGAGTAATCGTTTGTATGTGATTGTACGAACGAGTAAATCGTTTGAGCACGTTCGTACTGAAAAGTATATTATTTATACCGGCTAGTAATTGTTTGTACCCGTTCGTATCCACGAATATATCGTTTGTTTGGGTTTATTTGGGACCGATTTTTGGTCTTATTTACACCCTCTAATTTAGTTTCCTTTAATGTGCAAACGAAATTAACCGCGTTACCGTCAATTACGCGCCGATTACAATTAAACAAAAAAAGGAATCGAAACAGTTCTGAAAACTGAAAATAAATTCGAAAAAAATGTCAACGGTAGTAACGTGTACAAACGATATACTTGTCCGTACGATATACTTGTCCGGTTCGAAAGACAAAATCGCAGGTGCGAACGCGTACAAACGATTGATCGAGGGTTAAGAAGACATAATCGTCGATATGAACGGGTGCAAACAATTGATCGCCAGTACAAACGATTTAGTCGATGTTGTGAATGGGTACAAGGGATTGCTCGGTGGAACGAACAGGTAAAAACGATGCCTCGGTGGTACAAACGATATAATCGTCAGTACGCACGGGTACAAGCGGTTGTACGCCGGTACAAGCAATATACTCGCTAGTGCGATGAGGTACAAACGATTATTCGCCGGTACAAACGATATGCTCGACGATACGAATGGGTACGAACGATTACTCGGCGGTACAAACGGATTACGCATTAGTACGGACGGGTACAAATGATAACTCGGTGGTACAAATGATATACATGTTGATACGAAAGGGTACAAATGATTCACTCATTGATACGAACGGGTACAAACGATTGGTCGGTGGTACGAACGGGTACAAATGATTACTCCTTGGTTCAAACGATATACTTGTCGGTACGAACGGGTACAAAGGATTGCTCGTGTCACGTCCTGAGGGGACGTGGGCATATATTTTTACGTTTCCATCTTTGCAGCCTACGCCTAGCGCAATAGCTCGGGATGAGGGTAAAAAGGGGGTAGTGTTTGGGTAAAAATGGGATGACGTGATTATCCGATTGAGGAATAATTGGACACTCAAATTCTAGCGACTCGGGGTTTATTGGAATTAACCAATTTGATTAATTCGATTAAATTAATAATACAGAAAATGTACGAGAAGTATTTCGCTTACATTTGTCGATACGCCGTGGGTACAATGGCTGGAGATACGGAGGGTCGAATCGGGTCTTCGCAGGTAGGCCGGACCGCTCGGTTGTGTACGCTCCGTTACGGGTTTAGCGGAGCTGATGTTCTTCACGTAGACACGATCTTTTAATACACGAGTATTTATCGCGAATCGTGTCTTTGAATCAATTGGGCATTTAGGCAATTCAATGTATCGATGTTAATGTGGTCGCGCTTTACAAAGTATAGACAGAACTTGTAACAATTATCCCGGAGTTTTACTAATTTTTAGAGTTAACGCCTGTACTTGTCGGATGCTGTCGGGAGACAGCTTTTTGTATCGAACTAGATCTGATAGAAGATGTTGAAGACTTTGTCCGATCGCGATGGAAAGCGATGGGAGACTGACTTCAACGAGTGGTGACGTTCTGTAGGATAATTCTTCGCCAAGTGGAAAATAGGAGAGGTTTCGTTAATGGGGGAAGGAGTGGATTTTCGTGATGCAGTTTCCTTAGGGATCGGTGGAAAAGGCATCAAATATGTGTCTCTTCGGATGATTGGTCGAAAATAGAGAGTGGGAGCAGGACGTAGTCTGCGAGTCATATTCGTCGCCTTATTTCCAGGAATTGGAGCAGCGTTTCGTTTACATGGAGCGCGGAAAAATACTGGGAGGAAAATGGGCCGTTTCGGCGGCGAGAACGCACCGCTCGAGGTAAAGCTTGTTGACCAAGGCCCGCGAGTGCACGTGGTGTTTTATGACAGGGTGGTTTCCTAGGTTCGCGGATTTCATTCTGGCGAGTGTGTATTTGTTCTTCATATGGTTAAGACTGCTGTGCTCTCGCGTAAGAAAGTACGTGAGACGCTTACTTATTATCAATAGCCTACATTTCTGCCGTGTAGGTCTAAGCTTAAAAAAATGTAAATATCCGTCGAAAAATTAGAATGCCTCTATCGCACGTATGTGGTCGCTCACGATTTCCATGGGAAATCGCGTCTGCCCTGCGTCTTCGCCGGGACTCAAGAAGATAAGAGAAAGCAAGAAAAATAAATACATTGTGTACATATGGTCGCGACGTGACACCTCCCCCTTTAGGATTGAGCGTCTCGCTCGATCAGGTTCGTTGGGGGTTGCAATCGAAAATATAGTGGCACGATAGTATGAATTGGCATTGTCATTGATCGACTTATAATTTGACTTAAATATATTCGAAGATTGGTATCTCATATGACGGTGTAACTTATAGTTATCTTGCGCTTAGGAGGTATGCATAAATTTCATTATCACCTTATAAGAAAGGGTATGTGTTTCTGTTTTAGACGATTTACGAACGAGATTTTTTTTGTTTCTTTTTTATATTATGTATACAGGGTGTCCCAAAACTCAACGATAATCTGAGACCGGATGAAAGGCCAACTTATACCAGTTCTGGGAAAAATACAAAAAAAAATCCATATCACTCAGTTCAGCGATAATAGACATTTTAAAAAAAAAGTTGAAATTCGACACCCTTAGTCGCATTTTCAAGTCCTGTGATCACCAATGTCACAATTTCGCTGTGATTTTTTTAATTTTGTGATCTTCATTAACGATGCTATTAATCGCAACTACAAATTAATGCAAAAAACATTGTTAATTTAATAAAATAAGTTAAGTTTTAGTGAGTCATGGTTCACAAAAATATTGTTACTTAACTTTGACACTTCATTTTGAAAAAAAAATGTACTACACTACCCTTGGCAAGTTATTTCAAAAGATGGCGCATTTAATCAAGATTTCAAAATGGTGCAACACTTGCCACTTTTCTTGCCATTAAAAATTTTATTTCTTATTTTTTTCAAATTGAGCTCATTTTGAACAACTCAACATTAGGAATTTTTGTTACTAAAATTTGTTATTTTTTGTTTCTGGTCTGAAATAAAATTATTATTTTTAGTAAAGAGGTAATTGAGTCAGTTAATAACCAATTACCTCTTTACTAAAAATAATAGTTATTTCAAAAGATGGCGCATTTAATCAAGATTTCAAAATGGTGCAACACTTTTGTGACCAATGACCAGTGACCAAACCAAAAATTTGTTATTAACTGACTTAATTACCTCTTTACTAAAAATAATAATTTTATTTCAGACCAGAAACAAAAAATAACAAATTTTAGTAACAAAAATTCCTAATGTTGAGTTGTTCAAAATGAGCTCAATTTGAAAAAAAATAAGAAATAAAATTTTTAATGGCAAGAAAAGTGGCAAGTGTTGCACCATTTTGAAATCTTGATTAAATGCGCCATCTTTTGAAATAACTTGCCAAGGGTAGTGTAGTACATTTTTTTTTCAAAATGAAGTGTCAAAGTTAAGTAGCAATATTTTTGTGAACCATGACTCACTAAAACTTAACTTATTTTATTAAATTAACAATGTTTTTTGCATTAATTTGTAGTTGCGATTAATAGCATCGTTAATGAAGATCACGAAATTAAAAAAATCACAGCGAAATTGTGACATTGGTGATCACAGGACTTGAAAATGCGACCAAGGGTGTCGAATTTCAACTTTTTTTTTTAAATGTCTATTATCGCTGAACTGAGTGATATGGATTTTTTTTTGTATTTTTCCCAGAACTGGTATAACTTGGCCTTTCATCCGGTCTCAGATTATCGTTGAGTTTTGGGACACCCTGTATATGTTTTTCACTTCACTGTAAGATGTATATTTACGCGTTTTATCCTTTCTTTTTCCTTATGAATAGATACTTATTTATTGATTTCAACTTATCGTGAGAAGGTTAAAAGAACAATAATAATGGGGATAGAGAAAAACGTTATTAAGCATGACTAGAATGGTCGTTTTGATACTCATATATCTTCTCGTGCGAACTCGAGGGAAAGGAACATTTTTAGGAGGTTGATGGTACCTTGAACGATCGGAGATATTAATTTCAGAGATCATGTGTTGCAGCGTTGGTCTTGACTTGATCCGTTGTTTCGACTGAAGATGCTGTCACGAGGTTGTGAAGTTCTTGACCAGTTTCACCGGTAACGTTTTCTTCTTAGATCGTTTAGCCAGGTGCATCAGGAGGTGCGTAACCGAGTCCCATACTGCGCCGACGTGATAGACCGACCAGCCGTAGACAGTGTATAGGCTGTACGTATGGATCACCGTACCTGTGAGAAGCGTGCTCGATCGAACGCTGGTTAACATTCGGGTGACACCAGCGTTTGCTGTACCGAATTCAAAGAATTTTTCCCAGGTGCGATTCCAGATGGAGTCCGCTTGGTTGACAGTGTTTTGACCACTGATGCCCCGTGGCATATTGTTTATGGCAGCGGGCTGCTCTACAGAAAACATTATGTGTTTTCGTATATTGTCGATGTCTTCTGCAGAATAGATCCCACATGATGGTTCTGGGTTGGTGTATCGCCAAGTAGACTTCGTCGTCGCCTTCATGCTTGCAGGTGGTATGGCTTCGATCGGAACAGTCATGAACTTGTACCAGATATCTCCGTAAAGGTAATATGGAGGAAGTAAGGAATTACAGGTTGTTTGAGTTCTTGTTCTGGTAATATATGAGTTCGAGGAATAAGGAGACATTTTTCGTTCCCACGAGTGACAGGTAATTGATCGTAGAATTCTTTTAACATTCTTTTAATCTGATCAGGTATACTTCTATTGGTATAAATTTAATAATGTGTATTACATCGATAGTTAATACCGCCGTATGGCTCGGAGCTTTCATTAAACTATATGTAAATTCGTCTAGTGCTTGTATCGCAGGAGATAAACTATTGTGAAGAATTTAACATTCTAGGTTACATTATTGAATAAGTATATCGTAGTATAGCGTTTAAATTTGTTTCTGAATGTGTCGCTCATCAGAAATAAATGCAGTGTTAACATTGGGTGAATATCTTTTGAATTAATGTTAGATAATTCTTGATAGACAGCGTTGTTGTTTTTGGAAATATGAATTTGTTTTTGGAATTTCGAAGTTGTTTTTGGGGTGTCATAAAAGTTATACCCCTTGATGTTTTTGAATAGTTCGTTAACAGCCATCTGAAAAACAGTGTAATTGTTGTGGTCTTTTATTTAATTAGGATTAAAATCGGGTTCGACTCTTGGCGGTTTGTTTTTCTTTTTGTTTTTGGTTTCAGTGTTAATGTGTGAGTATCGCAATCGGTTTTCATGCACTATTCGTGTTTTGTTATTATAATGGATTTTTACGTTACCCTTGTCCAGTTTTTCTAGAACCTTATGTGGTCCAGTATAATGGTCTCCGAGTTTACCTGGTTTGGGACTCTTTTGGAGGTAGACGAAATCTTCTACCTTAAAACTGTTGGGATTAGCGTTCTTGTCGTAATATTTCTTCGAATGATGTTTGGATGAGACTAGATTTTCATAGGCGAGGTTGCTGATTCCGTTTATTCTCGTGATTAATTCAATTAAATACCCGCGATAAGTGGGTAGCTGATCGGATTCTCGAAGTGGTTCGCTTGATGGAACTCTCGCTCATTTGCCAAAGACTATTTCGTACGTAGTATACTTCGTACTTTCATGAACACTTGTGTTATACGAGAGCGTTGCCAATTCTAACCATTGATTCCATTCATTGTCTTTATCCGTATATTGTTTTCAAAATTCGGCCAATACATGATGAGATCTTTCGAGGGATCCATTGGATTGAGAATGAAACGCGGTCGTTTGACATCGCTTGATACGAAATCCCTTCATGATAATGAAACCCGTTTCATGAGACCGCTCAAAAAGTGACTTCCTTGATCTGTTAATAGCGCCTTGCGTGCACCAAAAACGCATATAAATTTCTTTATAAATGCATCGGCGACCGTTGTCGCTAGTGCATTTGGGAGTGGAATCGCGACAAAATACTTCGAAAGGTGATCTTGAATAGTGAGAATGTACTCGTTCTGATTCGAGGTACGTTGCATTGGACCTACTATATCCATTGAAATTTTTTCGAACACTGTTCCCGGAGTGTCCGTTATTATTAGGGGTTGTTTTGTTTTGACTCTGACTAATTTTTTTAGTTGACACTCTAAGCATTGGTGGATTCTTCTTTGGATATCTGATTTCAAGTCTTCCCAGAAATATTCGCGTTTAATTCTGTTGTCTGTTTTCGAGACACCCTTGTGTCCTCCAATTGGAGACTTATGCATTTCGTAAAAGATCGAATCTTGTTTTTCAATTGGCACGTAGCGTAGAGTTTCTAAGCAAATTATTATTTTTATTTGACTGTTTGTGAATGTTTCTTTTATGATGTTCATGACGTCGGTCCATACTATGTGTTCGACGTGATTTGTGTGACAAATGCTCCACGGTTCGAGTTTGAGAATTTCGCAAAGGTCTCTCAACTCTTTTACGCTTTATATACGATACATGTACTCTTTTACACTTTATATACAATACGATATTTTTTTCCAACCTTCTTACTGTAGGCTTGGCCTACTGTCAAATCATTCCAGAAGGGAAGTTTGTTGAATTCCAATAATTTTTATGCTCCAGAGTCGCATGGTTCACCAGCTGAATCAACAAAATAGACTAGGTGATCGTTTCGGAAATGAAACATCTTCGTCGTGACACAATTAGCAATTTGGAATTTAGGTATCTTTGTTCCGTGAGCCAGAGGTGTCTTATCTTCGGAGGATTGCGAGTCAACCGAATCGGAGTTAGTATCTGTCGGATCATTGGAATTAGAATCAGAGGGAATTTGGGAATTAGGAATACAGGATGCTTTGCGCTGGCTAGGGCCCTTAGCTGTTTTCGGTCAATAATCTTCTTGGGGCGGCTAACACGTGCGGGTCTTATAACCTCGGCTTCTGTTTCATCGCGACTACTTTCCTCGTAGTTTACGACCTTACGGTTTTGGCGAGTAAGGTGCCGGGGTTCGGTACGCATATCTGTCCCTTTTGGTGAGGGTGCATCGGTTGTTGCCGGTACATCATCACCAAATGATTTTTTTCCTCGTGCAGTTTCTTTTGTGTTTGGAGTGACGTCGTTCTTCGCTTGAGAACGAGTGACGACGTTGATTTTTTTTTCCCTGAGGGATGGGGTGGTCATCTACCTGAGTTGTGAACCTTATGGGGCTTCCACCTCCCTCTTCGCTACTATCGGATTCTTTTGATAGATGGTTTATTTCTAGTCACGCGTTTACTGAATTTCCTATTTGTCTTTGTTTGCAGTGAGTAACGATTTCGGTTTCTTCTAATTTTTCAATTGGATCACGCGTTTGAATTCAAAGTACCAGGTTTGTACACGACGTTGTAGTCGTATTCTGAGAGTTTAAGTCGCCATTTTAGGGCGCGTGCATTCGCGGCTTTGGCCATTTTGAACCGAACCAAAGGCTTGTGATCGGTGACGAGAATAGATTTCCTACCATATATATAGGGTCGGAACGCTTTTACGCTGTGAATGATGACCATTGCCTCTTTTTCGTAGGTGTCGTACTGAAGGGATGCCCCTCTTAATACGCACGATGTATAGGCTATCGGTTTGTCTTTACCTATTTCACCCTGTGATAGGACTCCGCCTAAGGCGAAGCCGGAAGCGTCTGTTGTGATGATGAACGGTTTTTCAAAATCAGGGTTTTGTAGAATAGGAGCTTCGCAAAGTTTATTTTTTAGAATATCGAAAGCTCTTTGCGTTTCGTCCGTCCACTCGAAATCGGTTTTGTTTTCTAGAAGGCGAGTTAGTGGTTTTGCGATTTTTGAGAAATCTTTAATGAACCTACGGTAGTATCCCGTTAAGCCCAGAAATTGCTGAATATTTTTAACGTTTTTGGGTATTGGAAAATCCTTGACTGTCGATAGTTTGTTCGGATCTGGTTGCAGTCCGTCCTTACCGATGACATGTCCTAGGTAATTGACTTCTGGTCTGAAGTATTCGCATTTGTCCGGTTGCAACTGGAGATTAGCTTTACGTAATCGTTCCATCAGTTCCTGCATCTTTTTACCGTGCTCCTCCAGATCCTTGGCATAGATTACGATATCGTCGAGATAAACGAAGAGGGATACTCCTGGGAGTCCTGGGATTTGTCTTCAGGGTTCATTTCATCTGATTTCAATCTGATGGAACCTGGATGCCAGGTCAAAGACCGAGAAGTAATTTGCGCGCCCTAATTGGTCTAAAATATCGGTGACGTTGGGTAGTGGATATGAATCGCCGATTGTTTTGTCGTTTAGAGCTCGGAAATCAATTACCATTCGCCAACATTTGTTACTGTTTAACAGGACTGTTGTTTGGGGATTGAGAATGATCGATAATCCTCGAGTCCAGTAGCTCGTTTACCTGACGCTGGACTTCACCCTTAAGGGCTTGAGGAAACCTATACTGCTTGGCATTGACCGGCAGGTCATCAACCGTAGGAATCTTGTGTCGAAGCACACGTGTCGACTTCAATGATTCTCCCTTTATGTGAAATCTATCTGAGTATTCTTTAATAATTTTATCGACGTGATCTGACTCTTCCTTGGCGCGATGACAAGCCGCAAGAGACTTTTTATTATTTCCGAACGCTCCGAATTATTTTTTATTTTATCCGATATTGGTTCAGAGGCGGAGACGGAGTTGACATTTGATTTTTGACTTTTCATTAAATTCATTTCATTTTTTGAGTATTCGTTCGATTTCATTTTCGCGTTTTTCGAATTTTTATTTTTAGTTGTTTTTGATCCTTGGCCTGAAATTGAATAGATTTTCGGGTTTTGATTGATCTTGATTCTCGTTCTTTCCTCGCTACAGAATTTTTTATTTAGTTTTTCTTGATCATCACCCTCTTTGGAATGACGCCAGGATTTTGGTTCGACATTTTTTGGCGAAACTTTTGAATTGACCTCTTTTGGGCTCTGGATTAGCGTAGTTGTCGTGCAATCTACGCTTTGAATCAAAGGGTCACGAGGGATCGAACGGGAATTGAAAACTGTCACGCAGTTTGGACTTGGATTGTTCCCTGGCAGGTCTTCAATAGTGTCGAATTCCTGCAGTTCTACTACTGGCACGATCAATTTTACAGCATCATTTGTGGTATTATAAACCTTCAAATGAGCTCTTCCGTGGATGTTTGTCACCAAGCAATCGCCGGCATATACACCTTCACGGATTTTTAAAGGCGAGAGGTATCCTTCCTTTATTGTATTGTCCTTTACCTTCACGTGGAAGGAATTTTCCGAACGCGCTGGGATTTCTATCACCTCATCGGGTTCAGTACGTTTTCCTAAAGGCCATGATTTATCCCCACATTCCAGATATTCCGTTCGGTAAATAATATTGGCTTTGGTTTCAAAGAAATATCGGAACCTCAGCAGACCGGGGTGGGGAAGCGGTACATCGTCGGGTATAATATGAAATAATGATTCGAAATCGAATACGCGAAGTAGTACGCTCCCTAGTCCAAATACCGGTAACACGGAAATGCCTGTTAATTTGATGACGTCTTCGTCGATGCCTACCATATTTTTCGTATATTCCTTTTTTATTAGGTTGGCGACTGCTCCGCTATCTAACAAAATTGAAATTGTCCCTTTCTCCGGTAGTGCTCCGATACACACCGAGGGTAATTTATTAAAGTTTTCAGCATTTATTGCGTAGATCGGGTATTGTCGTTGGGCGCTTCTACCGAGACGGTGTATGTTTGACGCGTTTGAGTGGAGGGTCCGCTCGGCGCGTCCGTCCGAGAGGCACTCGGCCCGTTTCCCAACTGATAACGTGAATTCTTATGTTCGCGGGTACGACAGTTTTCCATCGTGTGCCCAAATTTTTTGCATTACCGATAAGATGGCGGATCAGATTTCGAATAATTATTTTGGATTTTAAAGCATGTATCCGCTGTATGGCCGTGATTATGGCAGATTCGGCATTGAGGAGCAGTCGGGGGGCGTGATTGATTGCCAGAAAAATTCGAAGATTTCTGGTTGGCATAGCAAGTTGTGAACGGGCTTATCGTAATTTTGACACATGACAGTTTTTTGTTTGGGTTGATTATTTCTACATTGATCGGCACTGTGACCCTCGCATTTCTGACACATAACTGTCCCAAATCGGCACTTTTCTGTCATATGGTTATCCTTTTTTATAAATGTTGCAAATTTTTACCGGTCTTCTTGAAACGGATCTAACTAGGGATGCCTGCAGTTCTCTACGTGCCTTGAGGTCGCGTTCGATTTCTATAGCATAATCTATAGCGGCTGCGACATCGTGGCACTTAGGAAGACGTTGCTCTATTTCTTCTGCTAACCCGCGTTTGAAGCACGGGAGGAAGTAGTCATCTAGTGTTTTTCTGAGAACGGCATTTTCCGCCCCACTATGGGATGCTTTTTGAGCTTCAAGTATTTCTTTTGCTTTGTCCCTGATCCGTGTGGAAAAAATGATCACGCTATCGTCGCTTGCTTGGAGTATGTGGCTGAGTTCTCCCAACAGTTGTACCTCAGTTTTGTTTGGTGCATATATTTTTTTCAAGAATTTTAAGAGATCGTCGATTGTTTCGAACTTGGACGATTGAATAACTCTACTGGCTTGATCTTTTAATTTGCTCCGTAATCATCTTACAAAACGTCTCTCGGATTCGGGAGGGAGCATATCCCGTGCATCTTTGCATCCTGCAACGAAGTCGGAAAAGGGGATATTTTTCCCGTTGAATTCCGGAACAAAATCAAGAGCATCCTTCAAAGAGAGTGTTTGATTTGTCGACATGACTGTTATTTCTTCGGTTTCGGCTTACGAGGTAAATTTAATGATTTTACTGAACGTTTTTTTGGTTCGAGACCAGGAAATAATTCAGTACTTGAGCTCCTTAATGAATATCTCGATTGTTTTACTAGATCTTCCGTAACATTCAAACTTTATGAGCTACTCGATTCGTCGGCAGACATTGGCTTACACAGCACATTCCCTTTTCATAATGCCGGACAAGCCCCCAAAAGTTAATATGTCACGTCCTGAGGGGACCCGGGCATATATTTTTACGTTTCCCTCTTTGTAATGAGTCAGAGATGTGTGCGGCCGTGCGGATGACAAGTAAATCGTGTGGATTCGGCTTCGGTCCGTGACGTCCTTACGGACCGAAGCCGAATCCACACGATCTACTTTCCCTCTTTATAGCCTACGCCTAGCGCAATAGCTCGGGATGAGGGTAAAAAGGGGTAGTGCTTGAGTAAAAATGGGATGACATGATTATCCGATTGAGGAATAATTGGACACTCAAATTTCAGCGACTCAGGGTTTATTGGAATTAACCAATTTGGTTAATTCGATTAAACTAATAATACAGAAAATGTACATGAAGTATTTCGCTTACATTTGTCGATGCGCCGTGGGTACAATGGTTGGAGATACAGAGGGTCGAATCGGGCCTTCGAAGGTAGGCCGGACCGCTCGGTTGTGTATGCTCGGTTACGGGTTTAGCGGAGCTGGTGTTCTTCACGTAGACACGAGTATTTATCGCGAGCCGAGTCTTCGAATTAATTGGGCATTTACGCAATTCAATGTATCGATGTTAATGTGGTCGCGCTTTACAAAGTATAGACAGAACTTGTAACAATTATACCGGAGTTATACTAGTTTTTAGAGTAAACGTCTGAACCTGTCGGATGCTGTCGGGAGACAGGTTTTTGTATCGAACTAGATCTGATGGCAGATGTTGGAGACTTTGTCCGATCGCGATGGAAAAATACGGGAAAAATGCGGAAAAATACTGGGAGGAAAAAGGGCCTCGTCGGTGGCGAGAACGCACTGCTCGAGATAAAGCTTGTTGACCAAGGCCCGCGAGTGCACGTGGGTGTTATATGACAAGGTGGTTTCCTAGGTTCGAGGATTTCATTCTGGCGAGTGTGTATTTGTTCTTCGTATGGTTAAGACTGCTGTGCTCTCGCGTGGGAAAGTACGTGAGACGCTGACTTATTATCAATAGCCTACATTTCCGCCGTGTAGGTCTAAGCTTAAAAAAAATATAAATATCCGTCGAGAAATGAGAATGCCTCTATCGCGCGTATGTGGTCGCTCACGATTTCCATGGGAAATCGCGTCGACTCTGCGTCTTCGCCGGGGCTCAAGAAGATAAGAGAAAGCAAGAAAAATAAATACATTGTGCGCATCTGGTCGCGACGTGACACTCGGTGGTCCAAACGATATACTTGGTGCTACGGAAGGGTACACATGATTGCCCGCTGGTACAAACGAATTACTCGTTGGTACTAACAGGTATAGAAGATTTCTCGGTGGTGCGAATGGGTACAAACGATTGCTTGGTGGTACAAACGATATACTCGTCGATACAAACGGGTACCAACGATTGCTCGATAGTACAGACGGGTACAAAGGATTTGTGGGTGGTACAAACGATATACTCGTCGATACGAACGGGTTTAAACGATTGCTCGATAGTACAGACAGGTACAAACGTTTTCTTGGTGGTACAAAAGATATACTCGGCAGTACGAGGGGGTACAAACGATTGCTTAATATTACAGACGGGTACAAACGATTGCTCGATAGTACAGACGGGTACAAACGTTTTCCCGTTGGTACGAACGATATACTCATCAGGATAAATGGGTACAAACGATTTGTCGATAGTACAGACGGGTATAAACGTTTTCTCGGTGGTACATATGAAATGCTCGTCGATACCAATGGGTATAAACGATTTTTCGGTGGGACAAATGATATACTCGTTGATACGAACGGGTACAAACGATTACTCGATAGTACAAACGGGTACAAGCGTTTTCTCGGTGGTATAAACGATATACTCGTCGATACGAACGGGTACAAAAGATTGCTCGATAGTACAGACGGGTACAAACGTTCTCTCGGTGGTATAAACGATATACTCGTCAGTACGAACCGGTAAAAACGATTGCTCGGTAGTACAGACGGGTACAAACTTTTTCTCGTTGGTACAAACGATATACTCGTCGATACGATCTGGTACAAACGATTGCTCGTTAATACAGACGGGTACAAACGGTTGTCGATGGTACAAACAATATACTCGTCAGTACGAGGAGGTACAATCGATTGCTTGATATTACAGCCGGGTACAAACGATTGTACCCGGTTTTCTCGTTGGTACAACTGATATACTCGTCAGTACGAGGAGGTACAAACAATTGCTTGATATTACGGACGCGTACAAATGATTGCTCGATAGTCCAGACAAGTACAAACGTTTTCTCGGTGGTACAAACGACATACTCGCCGATACGGACCGGTACAAACGATTATTCTATAGTACAACCCGGGAAAAAATTCATGTCTGAGTGGATATGTTCATATATGTTTCAGATATTGTCATATATGGTTCAGATATTGTCATACATTGTGACCGCAAAATCAAGGGAGCTGGCGGAAAAGGACCGAGCGAGTCGCGAAACTCCCCTCCTCCCGTCTCGACAATTTATATAGGTCGTCAGCCGAAAATCGGCATGTCGGGATGAGAAAAGGGAACACAGTGTCCGGCCAAACTGCAGCCTCGTGGATAAGGTGGAGGGGATGGGTGTCAATCACGCGCGGCAAGAAAAACTTATCGTCAGGAAATTTATTTTACATTTTGTCAATAATCCCCCTTCTTCGCAAGGGAACACCGCGGCAAAAATTGGGAAACCAAAATATATAATACGCGTGAAATCTCGCGAGATAATTACGATCGAACGCACACTCACACCAATTCCGACCGGGGCCTACACACACATACACACACTCTAAGTCCAGCTCGTTTTGGCCTCTCCTCTTGCTCCCCTACCGGCCACACTAATATCACAAAACCGGGCCACCGCTAATCGGTTACCCGGCCGAGCGTTAAGGGGTAAGGCCACTGTAACGGCCCAAAAAAAAAGGTTTTTTCACTAATTTTTTGCTCCCGAAATTGAAGGTATTTGAAAAAAAACTTTTAATGGTGTTATCGGGCATACATTAAACTTTATTATAAAATTTTTTTACAGTAAAAAAAAACAAAATGGCGGTTCCACAGCTATCTTCCCGGGACATATTTTGCTTCCAGGGCTCCGCGGCACGCAGCACCACTGGTGCACTTTTGAATCTAGAACAAAAAAAAAAAAACCATTAATCTAGAGGGCTATAGCTAGAGAATGTCGATCGGATTTTAAAAAGTATCAATTTTTGTGGATTTGGCGTGCGTTTGAAAAAAAAATTGATTTTTGACGAAAAAAACGGCGAGTTTTTTGTTAATAAAAAATCAATAAATAAAGTTCTTGAAAATTCCGATCGACATTCTCAAGATAATGTAAATGTTCACATCTGGTTAAAATTTCAAGTAAAAAAAATGAAAATTGTTCGAGTTATGCTGCGTGCCATTTTGAAAAACCATGTTTCGAGAAAAACGCGTTTAAAGTTTTGCGAATAGTTTTTTGTTGGAAAAAATTAAAAAAAGAAGAAGCACAGGACCTTTTTTTTCTTATTCTAGAGGGTTTAAACTATTTTTTAAACCAATAAAAAAAATCGCTTTTTCAAAAAATTTACAGTGGCCTTACCCCTTAAATAAAGAAAGAAATATCCCGGGAAAAATACCCCGGTCGTTACTTACGTGGACGCTGACGCTCAGCAACCTCTCCCCCGCGACGAAGCCGGGAAAATCCTTACACTTGGGAAAGGGGCACCCGGTAGATGCTGTTAATATGGACGGCAGCCCGCACGGGTTCGAACCCGCACCCCGCTGATAAACAGGAGGCTAGTTCTCCGTGAAGACATCCCGACTTGAGGGCAATCCTTCCCCTTTCCCCTTGCTCAAGCCTCGCCGCAGGCCGAGGGATCACCGAGGACAACGCGTTTCAACTATCCAAACACTCTCTCACTCACACTTTTTACGAACTAACGAAAAATTCGAGCCGAAGCTCGTCGCAATACGAGATTGAGCTTCCTGCGCGCAACCACGACACGATTTCCCGACAATACGCGCTAGCTACGTGAGACGGGGTTTTAGGATTACAGAAACGCGGTAGAGGCCGTGGCCACGAGAAAAATACCCGAGATCGAGGATCGACCACGCGGTCAGATATTTACGCGGACTATTGCAACGGGCAACGCTGAGCTTACTGGCAAGAATAAATGGCCGCCTACGCTGGTCGCCACACGTCCTTCCGGCTCGGTACCTTGCGAGGAGCTGCCCGGCAAGCCGGCCGGCGCGCGAGACGCGTAGCCCCGCCCCTCTCCGCTCTTCTCCTTTATCTCTAGCTTCGCGCGAGAGGGCAGTCTCGTGCCGATTGTTTCGGGAGTCCGCCTATGACTCTAGCGCGAATTTCGAATTCCGTAACTCCCGGAACGAAAGAATAAAATCAGCGCGCGGGCTCTCACGAAACTCGGGTCTTGGCGGGAACAATAACCGCAACCCTTCTTATCCTCCGTGCTACACGGGCTGAGAGAAACCTCGCTGCAGGGGGGGGCGAATGATAAGTCTGCGCGTGGATCCGGCCTCAATAAAATATTCTCTCCGGATAAGGTAGGAGTCGCGAACGTTGGAGTTTTCGCGGGAATCTTGGCCTCCCCGATCGTCCAGCCGCCTACGAGCCTCTCGCGCTTTCCCGATCCTCCGCGCAAGGCGAACATTCGACTTCGGCATTGTCGGTGTCTTAGATGTCTCCTTTCTTGACGGCGCGTACTTCCTTCCGCGGGGGAAACCTTGACATCGGGTTTACATTGCAGAATAAAAATAAAAAGAAATGCAGACGGAATTAACAAATAATTTGCCGCTACTCAGGACCCTACGGAATCGTGTCGTGGCGGCGACGGTGGCGCCGAGCCGGAGGACGCCCTCGCTGGGCACAAAGGGCCCGGCGGGCCAGCGGAGTGTTATCCAAAAAAACACGTCACAACACCCCCTCCCCAAACATCGGCCGCCCCGGCCGAGATCTCAGCCCTGCCCGGCTATTCCGCCAATCGCGCCACACGGCGACGACCTCCATCACGCCCGATTCCGTAGCGCCCCCTTATATCATCATTATGGTCAAATAAAATCGAAATAAAGAAGTTCATGTCTGCTACAGACCCAATTCGCGTCGCCGAAGTTCACGGGAGTCTCATCCGCCATACCACGACCATACCCACGGGAACTCTGTACGTCCTGGATGATGGAAGGGGAGGAAGAACCTCACCGCTCCGTACAGTATTTCAGGAAGAGGGAAGCGGGGGAACCCAACAGTAATAATAAACAAACAAAAATACAAAAGATGAAAAGAAATAAACGAAGACGGGAGGCCTAATTTTTGCCCCCTCTCTTATTCTCCGGGACCCGGGTACGCGCGCCTCGCCCGCCTTCAGCCCGCCACCATCCGCTGCACCTTGGGCACGTGCTCAGCGTGACCCCCACGCGACCGCACGAAAAGCAGGTACATGGCCTCAGCCATCATAGTTCCAACAGTCCCTTGGCCTGCCTGAAACGGGAACTATTGGTTCCATCGGATGGGAGGGCTCCGGGCTCGGAGCCTCGCTGCCGAAGTCTGCAGAGACGGCGTCGAGCGACGCGGGCCGAACTTCCGGCTCAGCTGCGGGGCAGTCGGGCCACGCCTGCGCTTCGTCCGGCCTAGCAGCCGTCTTTTCCGGCACTTCCGCCTCCTCCGATCTTTCGGTCAACTCTCCTTGGACCGTCCGGTCGATACTTCCACTCGCCATAGGCCGCGTCACCTCTTCCAAAGCGCGCGGCTCAAACGGCTGGCCTCTCTCTTCCTCGAGGAAATCGATCCAGGAGCGCGCTACGTGCTCCATCGCGTCTGTGATCCAGGCCGCCATCCCGTCATCTCGGCAGGTACAGGCGAGGCCACCCATCTCGGTCGCGAGTCTGTGGGCCAACGCCCAACTCGGAGTGATCCCGCGGAGGCGGATGTGGGATCGCTCAGAGAGCAAGGGCACCATAATCCGGCCCACTACCCACTCCAACATGGTCCTCCGTGACTCCGGCCTGGTAATTAAAAGGAGAATCGGGAGATCGATACAGTTTAAGGTCTTCTAATGAAACTTTCGAAATTAGATTTCCTTCGGGATCCGTAAGCTCGTACACCACGAGAGACAGGACTCGACTAACTTCATATGGACCCTAATATCGCGGCGCTAATTTCGCAGCCACGTATTGCGTTGAGGAGGAGAGAACGCGCAATTTCCTAAGGACGACGTCTCCTACCTTGTAGGATACGACGTTACGGTGTTTATTGTAACGTTCCGATTGTTCCCGATACGCCTCTTCGAGGTTGTAACGGACCCTTTCGTGGAGTTTTTCCACCTGTCGCATGTGGATCGACCACTCATCCGGGGGTATAGGGATCATTTTCCTTCCCTCCATAGTTTGACGCCGGTAAAAATTGTGTGACCGCGGTGTTCGACTGAAATTCAAAAAGGCGGGACTACATCCGATCGCGGAATGGTGCGCCGTGTTATAGGTAAAACGAAATTCCTGGAGGTGTTCATCCCGGGCACGGTGATCGTCGTTAAGGGAGGAGAAGACCATGGTCTTGAGCACCCGGTTCACCCGTTCCACGGGATTAGCCTGGGGGTGATACGGAGGAGTAGTGGCGTGAAAGACCCCTACGTCCTCAGCCCATGTCCTCAAGCTCCTGTTAACATATTCAGTCCCGTTATCGGTCAAGAGAACTTCGGGGGTGCCCCATCGGGATAAAACCAGCTCGTCGAGCATTTCCCGTATCTTTTTCCCCGTTGCCCTTCGCAAAGGACAACACTCAACTCATTTGGTAAATAAGTCCTGAATGACCAACACGTAGGCAAATCCGGAGCGACTTGGCGGAAAAGGGCCCATGATGTCGGCCGCTACTACTAGCCACGGAGCTTCTATCCCACGACGAGCCATTAATCCGAGAGGAGGAGCTTGTACGACCTTAATACGGTGACACCTGTCGCATCTACCCACGTAGCGAGCTACGTCCTTGTGCAGACGAGGCCAAAAATACGTCGCTACCACCCGGAGGAAGGTCTTTTCTACCCCGAGGTACCCAGACTGCGGTAGGTCATGGCTTTCTCGCAGAACCGTAAGGCGGTCGGGACGCGGGACGATTAGTTTCCATTCAGTCCCTTCCGGTATCCTGGTGATTCTACGACGGAGATACAGTCGATCCTCCACGATTTTCCAATCGGGAAAACGCTCACCCCGGGCCGATACTTCAAGCCAGCGTTTGGAATGCCAATTGTCTTCCGGGAAAGGCGGTTCGGAGCCAAATTAGTCACACGCCCGTTCGTCGACAATCGGCATCACCATACCCTCCGGGAAATCATCTGACGACATTCCCCTGGGAGCCGGTGGCTTTTTGTCTTCAAACATCCGCGACAGTGCGTTCGGGACATGATGGAGAGTCCCTTTTCGATGGACGACTTCAAAGTCGTATTGCATGATCTGTAGGGCCCAACGGGCGAGTCGTCCCGTCGGATCCCTCAGAGACTGCAGTCAACGCAGACTGCCGTGGTCCGTTATAACGGTGAACCGGTAGCCCTCCAGATAACCTCTGAATTTTCGGACGGACCATAGGATGGCCAGGCATTCCAACTCCGTCACAGAATAGTTGCGCTCCGCATCCGACAAGGAACGGCTCGCAAAGGCGATCGGGTGTTCCGCCTCTCCATCTGACTGCGTAAAGACCGACCCCACCCCGGAAAGACTCGTGTCAGTTTGGAGGACAAAGGGCCTATCGAAGTCCGGCCTCGCTAATGTTGGAGAAGTCGTTAAGGCAAGCTTCAAACGTCCCATTGCAGTTTGTTGCTCCTGCCCCACGCCCAAGACTGACGCTTCTTTGTTAACGGCGATAGTGGCTCGGCTATGGCGGCGCAATGCGGGATAAACCTACGATACCAGGAGGCCATACCGATGAACCTCCGTAGTTGAGTAAGGTTCTGGGGATTGGGAAAATCGCGTATAGGCGCAATTTTTGCCGGGTCTACTTGTAGACTCTCCCGATTGATCAAAAATCCCAAATACCGGACCTCCGAGCAGCAAAATTCACACTTCTCGGGGTTTATCAAGAGGCCCGCACCTCGTACGCGGTCAAAGATATTCTCAAGCCAGATCAAGTGAGCGTCAAAGGCCTCGGTCAACACGATGATATCGTCCAGGTAGGCAAAAGCCTGGGGTTCCATTTCCGGGCCTATCAGTCGGTCCAGCAATCTCTGGAATGTGGCCGGGGCATTCGTGAGGTGATAGGGCATTCGCCAGAACTGAAACAACCCCTTACCCGGGACAGTAAAGGGGTTGTCGGCCTGGGATGATGCCTCTAACGGGAATTGGTGGAACGCCTGACTTAAATCTAACGTCGAAATATATTTCGCAGCCCGTAACTTGTCCAGGATACTATCCATGATTAGGAGCGGGTACGCGTCTTTTTTTCGTCACGCTGTTAACGCGATGGAAGTCCAAACAAAAACGGTACGTGTGGTTTGGCTTCCCAATCATGACAATAGGCGTACTCCAATCGCTCTTGGAACTTTCGACAATACCCTCCTGGAGCATTCGATCCACCTCCTCGTAAATGGCGTCCCTAATTACTGGAGTCACGGGATAATAACGCTGTTTTATCGGCGCGCTACTCCTGACGTCAATCTTGTGTTCTACAAGAGACCCTTTTCCCGGTGCTAGCTTTAAAAGCGGGATTTTGGTAGACAGAAACCGCTCTAGTTGGTCTTTTTGAGTTTCAGATAGGTTGATTAGCGCTGCGCATGGATCCAGCGCATCGGGACCTTTCACAGGTTCAAAGGTGTACTTCTCTTCTGAAATTTCAGAAAAATGCCATACCCTGCGGCCGTGGTCCACAACCAGTCCCAACCGCTCCACAGAATCTAGGCGCAGTAGTAAGGGAACCGGGAGTTCGGGGAACACTCTCGCAATCAACTCACAACTTCGACCTTTCAATTTTACGGAAAGATTTAATTCTTCGTCACAACTAATTCGGTCGCCGTTGGCAATGATGCTCTCCCGCCCGGATACCTTCCTACTAACGAAGCCGAGTTGGGCCGCCAACACAACACCTTCCGAACCAAGGAAGGGGTGCGTAGAGCCATTGTCGACCATAGCCGGGAGAGAACGATCCCGTATTTCCAATATATCCAATATTTCCAATATATCCAACAATAAAATACTCCTACTGGGACTATCCACTGTGGAATTACAAAAATCCGTCAATGGCCGACGATGTTTAGGCCTGAATATTGTTTGGGCCGAAGGAGAAACCCGGGGGGACGCGCAGGCCCTCATTGGCGACCCCAAGAGGAGTTTCCCTGACAACCATGAGCCTGCCGTGTGGTCACTTTCGGTTTACCACAACGGAAACAATGAACTCGCGGTGGCTCCCGGCATTCTCTTGAACGGTGTCCCGTCCCATGACAATTCCAGCAAACTTCTCCCGGAGGCATTACGCCGGGGCCAGTCCCGCAGTCGGCAACACAGCCGATTACTCTGGTGTATTCGGAGGACAGAAGCGTGGGCCCGTACCAGGGGGGCGCGTCGTCGTGCGAATCGGTCTCCTGGCACGGGAAGGTTCGCGCAGTAACCCGGCAACGGCCAGTCCACCGGGAACTCTGGGAGGCGGAATAACCTCCTGGTTGAACTGGACCATGGCGCGGCCCTTCGGTCGAGGGGGTCGGTACGCCAAGTCCGGGAAGACGAACTTCTCCGGAGCGATGGGCGTCCCTTCAACCGTCTCCCGACTCCTTTGGAGCTCCGATGCGATCTCCTCTAGATCGTCCAAGGTATGAACTACCCTGCGCAGGATAATAAGGTTTCGGTGGGCATAATTGAGCCGCTCTTCTTCCCCTATCCTAGGCTCGACACGGTTGAACATGACCCTCATGCAGGTGAGAAAATTGGACACCGGCTCCTCAACGGACGTTCCTCAACCTGGGCAATAAAGGCCTCAATGTCTCCGCCCTGGTTCCCGTTGAATTTCAGGTCCCACTTGCGTAAAATTTCGTAAGCGGACCGCGATGATAAAATGGGGTCACGAGGGAAGCCTCCCTTTGTGAGTGGGGTCGACCTGTTGGACGGATCCCCTGGATCTGCCAACTGCGAACGGCCAACATCCGAGATTTCTCGATTCGCCGTCTCGGGCGGGATGGTACTCCTCGCCCCGTAACTCGTGAGGGGCGGCGGGTGGTCGACCAAGGTCCTCGAGCCTCCACCCGGGGAATCACCGTATAACCCCCCGGTACGGAACCAGAGTTCGCCCCCGAATCGGCCTCGATCGGAATCGTCACCGATCCCGAGGGTCTCGCATATCCCGAGGGCGAATGACCGGACGCCGGATAGCTCGACGTGGCCTCCCGACCGGCTGGCGGGAAAGTCACGCTCGAACCTCGGCGGGTGGTGATGACGGGATCCTCCAAGGTTCGGCTCATCCGAGCCTCGGACCCCCGATCAGCCAGTGGAACTCCTATCCTTTCCGTATCTGCGAATGGCGATATCACGCGATCCCGAAATCGGGTAAAGCCGGCATCGTCCAATTCGGGACTGAAGGGACGGCGAAGAACGTAATCTAATCGCTCGAATAAGTCATCGCGCGTTCCTGTAATGGGCAACCCGTGCCGCTCAAGCTCGCAGCGTAAGCGGTCCGTCGTAAGACGCTCCCTGCGCGGGAGGTCGACCTGTTCCCTGGTCGCGTCCATATCAACGGGACTAACGAGTGACCTAGGTGTTATTAGCAATGCGGCAGCAAAGAGCGGTGGGTCACTAATCAACCCGCGGTGTACGAGTTACTTTTAAGCCAGCCGCGTGCAGGGCGGTAGAAAAATAAAAGAAAATAATAATAACAGGGCGGGAGATAGGGAAGCAGTAAGCCTGCCACGAGATCGCACAAAAAAAGAACAATCAAAAAGAAAGAAAAATAAAATGAATAATTATACGAACAATACTCAAATCGTAAAATTTTTGGTACGGTAAACCTGATTCAAACAGCCAAATTGGGAGAGAAAAAAATAAATAATAACAATAATAAAAAAATCAAAGAAAATAAAATAGAATTTTGTCAAACGGTAAAATTGTACAATTTACGAATCAATCGTGAATCAAATAAATAAGCGGGTGACGTCCAAAAAAAAGAAGAGGGGGAAAAGGAGAAAAAATAAAAATAAAATACTAATAATAATAATAATAATATAAAAGGAAACTAGAATAGAACACAATAGAATATAAAAAATAAATAAATAAATAAATTGAGCGTAACGAATAAATAATTTAAAAAATATGTGCTTAATGTGTAAATAGAATATATTGAATAATTAACTCCTAATAACAATCAACTAAAATGGGGTTGTAAAATAATTTAAAAAAAGGAATAAATGACAAAAAAAAATTTTAACAAAATATCGTCACTACAAAAGGAAAGTGAGAATTAACCAAATGAGGGACTGTCACGAAAATCAGTGATATAAAATAATTCATTTATTTTTGCGGCTGAAAACGAGGAAGAGAAAAAGAGGGAAAGGGAAAGAAAAATAAAAGGGAAAAAAACAGACTTAAATAAAATATAATAACATGAAAAAAATCGTCACCACAAAGACAGAAAAATAAAAATAAATAAATACATAAAAATCCAACGAGGTAAACAAAGCAACAAGCCAAAGCCAAGCTTACGTGTCAGGCATATCTAACGTTTAAGACACCCTGTATAGGGCGAAAATCGCGTCAGCGTCTTCGCGGTCACCCGGTAGTCGGGAGTTATTGCCGAATTTTCGGGAGTGCGAAATGTTTCGCTCGGAACGTCGTCGAACACTTGCTCCAGTCTCGGGATCTAGAAGGTGCGAATGCAAAAAAAAACGTAAACACAAAGTTGACATGCAGAGCGCGAGCGCCGGGCCACTCGGCAAGAGTCTCGCTGGACTCACCGGCCGAGCAGAACAAAAAACTCGGCTTAGCGACACGGGGAACCTCGAGCACACGATACTCGAGGCCTCGAAAATATTTCGTTCGATCTCTCGCTGAATTTTTTTTTCCTAGAGGACGGAAACAAAGGGACGGCCACGATATTGACACTAAAAAAAACAGACTTATACACGAACATGATAAAGACGGTTGCGAAGGAGACGAAATATCGGAAATAAATTTACATTTAACTTCGTCCAGATAAAATAAAATTTTCTGCGCGCAATGACACAGCCCCACGTTGTGCGCCAAATTTGTGACCGCAAAATCAAGGGAGCTGGGGGAAAAGGACCGAGGGAGTCACAAAACTCGCCTCCTCCCGTCCCGACAATTTATATAGGGCGCCAGCCGAAAATTGGCTTGTCGGGATGAGAAAAGGGAACGCAGTGTCCGGCCTAACTGCAGCCTCGTGGATAAGGTAGAGGGGATGGGTCAGGTGTCAATCACGCGCGACAAGAAAAACTTATCGTCAGGGAATTTATTTTACATTTTGTCAATAATCCCCCTCCTTCGCAAGGGAACACCGCGGCAAAAATCGGGAAACCAAAATATATAACACGCGTGAAATCTCGCGAGACAATTACGATCGAAAACACACTCACACCAATTCCGACCGGGGCCTACACACACACACACACACACTCTAAGTCGAGCTCGTTTTGGCCTCTCCTCTCTCTCCCCTTCCGGCCACACTAATAATACAAAACCGGGCCCCCGCTAATCGGTTACCCGGCCGAGCGTTAAATAAGGAAAGAAATATTCCGGGAAAAATACCCCGGTCGTTACTTACGTAGACGCCGACGCTCAGTAACCTCTCCCCCGCGACGATGCCGGGAAAATCCTTACACTGGGGAAAGGGGCACCCGGTAGATGCTGTCAATATGGACGGGAGCCCACATGGGTTCGAACCCGCATCCCGCTGATAAACGAGAGGCTAGTTCTCCGTGAAGACGTCCCGACTTGAGGGCAATCCTCCCCCTTTCCCCTTGCTCAAGCCTCGCCGCAGGCCGAGTGATCACCGAGGACAACGCGTTCCAACTGTCCAAACAATCTCTCACTCACACTTTTTACGAACTAACGAAAAATTCGAGCTGAAGCTCGTCGCAATACGAGATTGAGCTTCCCGCGCGCAACCACGACAGGATTTCCCGACAATACGCGCTAACTACGTGAGACGGGGTTTTAGGATTACAGAAACGCGATAGAGGCCGTGGCCACGAGAAAAATACCCGAGATCGAGGATCGACCACGCGGTCAGATATTTACGCGGACTATTGCAGCGGGCAACGCTGAGCTCACCGGCAAGAATAAATGGCCGCCTACGCTGGTCGTCACACGTCCTTCCGGCTCGGTACCATGCGAGACGCTGCCCGGCAAGCCGGCCGGCGTGCGAGACGCGTACCCCCGCTCCTCCCCGCTCTTCTCCATTATCTCTAGCTTCGAGCGAGAGGGCAGTCTCGTACCGATTATTTCGGGAGTCCGCCTATGATTCTAGCGCGAATTTCGAATTCCGTAACTCCCGGAACGAAAGAATAAAATCAGAGCGCGGGCTCTCACGAAACTTGGGTCTTGGCGGGAACAATAACCGCAACCCTCCTTATCCTCCGGCCTACACGGGCTGAGAGAAACCTCGCAGCAGGGTGGGGGTGAAAAGTCTGCGCGTGGATCCGGCCTCAATAAAATATTCTCTCCGGATAAGGTGGGAGTCGCGAACGTTGGAGTTTTCGCGGGAATCTTGGCCTCCCCGATCGTCCAGCCGCCTACGAGCCTCTCGCGCTTTCCCGATCCTCCGCGCAGGGCGAACATTCGACTTCGCCATCATCGGTATCTCGGATGTCTCCTTTCTTGACGGCGCGTACTTCCTGCCGCGGGGGAAACCTCGACATCGGGTTTACCTTGCAGAATAAAAATAAAAATAAATACAGACGGAATTAAGAAATAATGTGCGGCTACTCAGGACCCTACGGAATCGTGTCGTGGTGGCGATGGTGACGCCGAGCCGGAGGACGCCCTCGCCGGGCACACCAAGGGGCCCGGCGGACCCGCGGATTGTTACCCAAAAAAAAAAACATGTCACAACGTGTATCAAATATATTTATATTTGACATTTTACAGTATCATATATGATTAGGTCTGATCATATTCCACATCTCATATGCATATAAATCATATCTGATCAAATACAGTATATGGCCTGACCATATATGAACGCATATCTGTTTATATCTGGCTAAGTACCAAGGCGAGTTGGTACCGTAAATTCGTATCTGAACATACATGATGTGATACGTATGTGAACGTATCTGTTCGTATAAGATCATATCCGATCAAATACGGTACCGGGCTCCGCTATATACATATCATATATGTTTTTATCTGGTCAGGTACCAGGACGAGTGGCCAGCGTGAAACCATATTTGAACATATATGATGTGATATATGAACAGGCACGTTCATATAAAATTTCATCCCATAAGATACTATACCAAACCTGGAAAATATACGAAGTCTTATACACTCATACCTTATCGTACATGCAGTTCAGTTGTTCACACATGAAAACATCTGAATATATGCAACGATATATGAGGATATGAGACGATATCCGATCAGATATGGCACTTCACCTGACTGTATTATATGTGATCATGTGAGTTACTATAATATTATTAATTATTAACATGTTAAGTGATGACGTGTTAATAACCCCGCTCTATATATGTAAACGTTTTAATATCTTCATGATCGCACTAAGAAGATTTGATCTGTCTCAACAGGGTAAGATTTGCTCTGATATAGTCGGAGTCATACCTGGTCTGATGGTTCAGATAAACTATGATTCTATCATATGGGTAGGGTCTATTGGTCATAAATGTCCAGGTCTACTGGGATCCACGGTATTTTATTCTTATACGGACGGACAGATCTGGTCCAATAAGATTAGATTTTCCTAACATGATCAGATCTGGCCCAATAAAATCAGACCTCGTCCAACAAGATCAGATCTTGCCTGGGGATTGGATCTGGTCAGACTTGCTGCGATATGGACGGGTCTGCTATCAAAATTATCAAAATGGCTCCGATATGATCATACATGCTCAGATATAAGCGTACATGTTCTGTCATAACACTACATGAATAGATATTGCCAATTTTCTTGTCTGATCATATCTGATTCTACAGATATGATTAAGATATATTCAGATATGAACTTTTTTCCCCGGGAAACGATATACTCGTCGATACCAACGGGTACAAACGATTTCCCGGTGGTGCAAACGACATCCTCGTCGATACGAACGGGTACAAAGGATTGCTCGATAGTACGGACGGGAACGAACGTTTTCTCGGTGGTACAAACGATATACTCGTCAGTACGAACGGGTACAAACGATTGCTCGATAGTACAGACGGGTACGAACATTTTCTCGTCGGTACAAACAAAATACTCGTCGATACTTACGGGTACAAACGATTTCTCGGTAGCACATACGATATACTCTTCGATACCAACCGGTACAAACGTTTTTTCGGTGGTACAAACGATATACTCGTCAGTACGAGGGGGTAGAAACGATTGCGTGATATTCCAGACGGATACAAATGATTGCTCGATAGTTCAGACGGGTACAAACGTTTTCTTGTTGGTACAAACGATATACTCGTCAGTGCGAATGGGTAAAAACGATTGCTTGATAGTACCGACGGGTACAAACGGTTTCTCGGTGGTATAAACGATATACGTGTCAGTACGAGGCGGTACAAACGATTGCTTGATATTACAGACGGGTGCAAACATTTTCTTGATGGTACAAACGATATACTGGTCGATACGAACGGGTACAAACGATTGCTCGATAGTACAGACGGGTACAAACGTTTTCTCGTTGGTACAAACGATATACTCGTCAGTACGAACGGGTACAAACGATTGCTCGATAGTACAGACGGGTACGAACATTTTCTCGTCGGTACAAACGATATACTCGTCGATATCAACGTATACAAACGATTTCTGGGTGGTACTAACGATATACTCGTCAGTACGAATGGGTACAAACGATTTCTCGATATTACAGACGGGTACAAATATTTTCTCGGTGGTACAAACGATATACTGGTCGATCCGAATGGATACAAACGATTGCTCGATAGTACGAACGGGTACAAACGATTTCTCGGTGGGACAAAAGATATAGTTGTCGGTACGAACTGGTACAAACGTTTTTTCGGTGGTACCAATGATATGCTCGTCGATACCAATGGGCAGAAACGACTGGTTGCGTTCATACATCGAATTGAACACGCAGTTTCGAACACGTGCTGCAAATGATTTCGAGAAAAATTTGTATAAATTAATGAACAATGCAGTATTTGGCAAAATGATGGAAAACGTGCGAAACCGTGTAGACGTGAAACTTGTAACAAAGTGGAAGGGATGGTATGGGGCCGAGGCAATGATCGCTAAACCAAATTTTCACAGTCGAAGTATCTTTTCGGAAAATCTTATTGCTGTCGAATTGCGAAATTTGGAGGTAAAATTTAACAAGCCGATTTATGTGGGCATGTGTATACTCGACATTTCGAAAATGTGTTTATATGAGTTTCACCACGAATTTATGATCTCGCTGTATCAGCAAAACTGCAAGGTCATGTATACCGACACCGATAGTCTCATATACCACATCAAATCTGACGACGTTTACGACGATATTGTTAAGCCAACCGCATAAATTGCCTTAATTAGAGCAAATACTTTATTCTCATATCCATAGAATAAGAACAAATATAAATACAAAGTAAAAATATATGCTCATATATTTTTTCGTTAATATAACTCGCTATGTCTCATGGCTTGCGTACGTGACCAAGCGACCAACGCACAAAGCATCTTTGTCTAGGATTAAGTTTCGATATTTTTCGACCTGCATATGCGCCCGAGCTCTCAACGTTTACATAAATATTTTATAAGATTCAATTTTATTGCGCTTCGCCTTCGGCGTGAGTCCGTCATCCAAAACCGTAGAAACAATGCACACTGAGTCAGACTAGCGCGTGGGAATATATACTTATCGATGGGTCCCACGGATGCATTCCGAGAAACGCAGTCATGTAAACCCTTGCCCCACTATCGCTATCTGACGAATATCGGCCCTGCGTAGCACGGGACTGACGACCTATAAGTCAGAATCGTGAAATCACTGTTACGAAGAGGTTCTCTCCTGAAGACCTCTAATCTTAGCTGCTACGCTAGCGATACTCCGTACAGTACACAGGATAATACGCGCAAGTTTTCATTAGGAAACTCCGTAAATTACCTGAACGCGTTTGTTGTAACGTTTAAACCATCGCGCTAATAAACCGGAAGAGTGTTATCCGCATCCGAGTAAAAATAACATCGATGTAACGAACTGATATAAGTGTAATTAAATCATTGACACAATTAACTCGTGATCTTCTCCTTTGTGTTAACCTGAAGACACCTTGTTCCAAATCCTGGCAAGCTCTGATTCTTCACACGTTTCGCATCGTACTCACCAAGGTTCGTCCTCTTTCTGTAAAGACGTCGACTGTTTGTCATAACAGGAGTCCCAAGGAAAGAGACCGTTGATCAACATTTCGGCAAGTATCAAAATACACGTGAAACTCATCTCACTTCCAATATTGGTCCTGATTCTGACATCGAGGAAAGACTGCGCCGTCGATAAAGACACCGTTGGGCTACAGACCTATTGTTACGCGCATTACCATCCTGACACGTAATACAGCCCTGGAAAGACTTCACCAAAAACTTAACCTGGCGATTCGAAAACCAGAGTTTCTTTATAAAGACGCGTTACCTTGTGATGTGTATTTTGCACAAGGACAGAGTTTATAACGAACGCTAGTTGGATTCGAGTCATCGAGCCATGTTGCGTAACAATATGAAGCGTAACATTGACAAATTTGATACGAGCTATTACCCGATGGAAAACGTGTACGGTTTACCGTTAGTCAACAAAAAAGTGCCCGGTCTCATGAAAGATGAAAATAATGGTATGGTAATGACGGAATTTGTGGGATTGAGAGCAAAAATGTACGCTTTGTGAGTCGATGGTAAAAAAGACACGAAAAAGGTGAAAGGTGTGAAAAGTAATGTCGTCGCGCGAACAATAAATTTCAATGACTACACTCGCTGTTTACGGGAAGGAATTGAGATGACTCGTCAGCAGTCTTGCTTAAGATCGAAGCTGCACGAAGTTTACACTATTTCAGAGTCAACAATTTCTCTAAGTCCATACGATGACAAGCGGTATATCGTGCAAAAAGGATGGACACTCTACCCTGGGGTCATTATAAAATAGCATAAATAGCGTAAATGTGTTTGTTAGGCTACATTGTATGTATTGTTATAAAATAAAAATGGGTAGATATAATGAATGAATGCGAGTATGTTAATGTTTACAGGTATAATAATTTATTTTTATAAGGAATGGTGAATGTATACATGAATAAAATGGTATGCCTATTACAAATAAACTTTATTGAATTTTTCATATACTTTATAAAAGTTATTACAATATGTTATTTTTGTGTATCCACGAGTTTTGAGATTTATCCATTCCCAACCATTTAACATAAATATCATTGCCCTTTTTTGCGTATTATCTTCTCCACGAGATATATGTTTGGATTGGCAACACGTTGC
This sequence comes from Ophion obscuratus, assembly GCA_964007375.1. NCBI lineage: Eukaryota > Metazoa > Arthropoda > Insecta > Hymenoptera > Ichneumonidae > Ophion > Ophion obscuratus. The sequence continues at coordinate 65,504,394 of OZ023312.1, read as the reverse complement.
AATTCGTATTCGTAGAATCCTCCGGCTATCGGATTTCCACTTGAGTCCTCGACTAGGTACGTTACAGGATAAGTTTGTTGCACCTTGACGATTTTAAACACTTCGGTGGTCCAATTTGGTGTGAAACCTTTTTCAAATATTGTCTTCAATTTGCTTTCGCGCACAAAATCATTGATTTTGAATCTTGCAGGAGCCGCAATTTTTACATTGCTGTATACGGTGGTTAAGAGTTTCTCCGCGATCGCAGGAGTAACGTCGATGGGCCTCATGCCAATCGTACGATGCTTTCGAGCATTGTACTTCATAACGAGTTGCGGTAACGCATCGATCCACTTGTAATTACCATTGAGCGTAAACATTTTCCACATATTATTTTTGAGAGTGCGATTGAATCGTTCGACGAACAAGGTCTTCATAATAGAATACGTCGAATAATGATTGATGTTGTATTTCTCCATGAGTCGTTGCACGTTTGCATTGTAAAATTCTCTTCCTTTGTCGGTCTGAAGATTTTTCGGATATCTGCTATGATCTTGTATGATTTTCGCGATCGTTGTACCCATTTCGTTGCCAATTTTACTTTTCAAGGGTACGGCCCATGCATACTTGCTCAACACATCGATGACAGTGAGGATGTAATTGTAGCCTTTGTTGAAAGGCGAATACGGCCGCATTTCGACTACGTCAGCCTGCCACAAATCACCATACCTACGTACGATGACACGTCTTCACAGAAAGTTTTTTCTTGCTGGTGCATGTAATTCCTCCACGAGCTGCTTTTCGTCAAACGTTTTTTCTTCTCCGAGCATATCGTGTGTTTGACCAGACGATTTTTATAAATTTGCCTGCGTTGTGGCAGCTACAGCGTCGGTTACATACTGAATCGTTTTATACGTATCGTTCATAGTTATTCGAAGCGTATCCTCTACTGCGATGAATTTCTTCTCAAATTGATCCAGGCGTTCTGTTAACAGCTTAATTTTCATTTCCACGTAACGTTGATTAGCAGCATCGTAATCCCCTTCAGGTAGGGCTCGCCTCGTATTTTACGTGATCTTGCATCGAAGCCACTAGAGGTTAGACAGAGAGCATTATCACATGTATAATTTCTTATTAGCCCAGTCCACTGATAGTATGAATTATCCTGAGCTCCAAGCGATGATCCGAATTTATTGATCGACATCTCGGTATCAATAGTGATAAAGGAATGATCATTATCATCGATGCATAGGTTAATTTATAATGAGACCCACTTCGCGAAGTTCCTCAATAATCGACATTATCTCATTGTCGTGAGCGTTGTTACGCGCGTGTCGTGAAGCTTTCAACAAGTGCAATCGATCGACCAACTTCATTGGGATCATTCCAATGCACGTAATCGATTTTGTTGTTATTTAATGTCATGGCGAACGGTATTTCTATACCTCTTCCAGTTTTTTCGGTCGAAAGTCAACGGTCCAATTACATATTTATACGTAAAGCCTTTGTTACCCAATACAGGATTGAGTATATTGCTACCCCGTCGATGTGCATTTGTTGCCAACAATATACTTTTATATTTGTTTTTGTCTTCCTCGGTGTATATTGCATCGTCGGGAATTCTCTTGAAGATTAGCTCATAGAGCCTAATCAATTCAATTTCACAAATCTTGAAGATTAGCTCATAGAGCCACAATTCAATTTTGTACGATCTTGTTTAAATAAAATCAGCAGATTCACAATCGTCGCGTATAAGATGCTTGGAAACCTTAGCATATGTTTGGCAAAGGTAGAAACAATCAACTCTCGAGTGTCTGCCCATCGCAAAGTACTCTCGTACTGTATCTTGCTTGTCACATGCTACGTCATCGAAAATAAAAATGGAGTTGGGAAGCGCTTCGTGCGGTGGGATAACATCACTATTATTTGAGAATTTAAAATAGCTAATTTCGTTAATCGATGTCAGCAGATTTTCCAAATATTGATATTTTAGCTGTTGAAGCGATTTCGAGTATACATATAGGTTTTCAAAACGTACACCATTTGGACTTTCTATTAAACTTAACAGAACATTTGTTTTCCCACAATTTGAAGGACCGCAAATAATGCTGCGTATCGTAAGTGGCAGCATGTTTCCATGCTTGCGTACTTGTTGACCCTCCATTACTCTATGGTTAAAATTGGTCACTTGAATCACCGTCGCTTGTTGCACGAAACGCATGTTTTCTCTCTCGAATCCAAACACACATTTGCCCAAAATGCGTCGTGTGACGAGTATTTATAGGAGTGCACCGAGCCAAACCCGCTCAGTATTGAGAATGTTTTTGTACCCGTCGGACGACTGCAGTATTCTCCGCTTCACGGCTCATCAATTACAGTTTATTCCAAAAATTGTTTTGTTACACAATTTTCATCACTTCGTTGACATTTTGTGGGAGAGGCTTCCCGAACACATAAAGGCTGATTCGGAAGTACAGCAATATCGCCGATGCATGCGCCATTGGAATTTACCGGGACAGCTAATACACATTGACGGTCCAGCACCGTTTATAAATAATTGTGCCGAATGTCAAAGAGAAAAGGCAACGGTTTGTTAAATCGTGCAATAAATGCACTTCCGATCGAGTTACATTTTCCCGGATACCAATTTTGTGGACCAGCCACTCAGTTAGAGCAGAGATTGGCACGGGGTGATCGTGGTATAAATCCATTGGATGCCGCTTGTCGCGACCACGATATAGCCTATTTTCGAAGCAATCATTTAGGCGAAAGACACGTTGCGGATAATATACTTGCAACAACGGCACGAAAACGTATTACTGCGAGAGATTCGACTTTTGGCGAAAAAGCAGCAGCGACCGCTGTTTGGGCAGATATGGAAGTAAACACCAAATTCGGTATGGGAATGAAGACAAAGAACTCATCGACAAAGAAAAAAAAAACACGTCAAGAAGAGAATACTGCCGATAGCAAAGCGTGGCGGAATTTTGTCAATGTTACCATTGCTGGGAGTTCTTGGTTCACTGGCTGGTGGGGCAGCTTGGATAGCAAAGGCTGTGGATGATAGCAAAGCGGCGCAACGTCAACGTGAAGAAATACATCATAATCGAGCTATAGAAGGCTATGGGCTCTATCTCGAACCCTACAAGCGTGGACAACGATGTTCAACTAAGAAAAAAAACGCCAAAACTCGGTGAAAAGGCCCATGAGTGTAACAACTAATGTACAATTGGAATGCTTAGCCAGGCGCATGCGCATACCAATCTTCAGAGGGGTCTTCATGCGCAATAATTTGCCCGTTTATGGTGGCGTGCAACTAGATGAGAGCGGTATAGTAAATTTGGATGATGCCGATGGCCCCGGTACGCATTGGGTAGCCTATGCCAAGAGGGGGGGTCCTATAATATATTTTGATAGTTTTGGAAATCTTAGACCGCCCAAGGAGTTGGTGCGATATTTTGGACCAAATACCACAAAAATACAATACAATCGAACATCTTATCAGAATTATAATCAGAGTATTTGCGGGCAATTGTGCTTGCAATTTCTTCAAAAAGTCTATGATCAATATGTATTTAAGCCGTGACAATGTGTCAATCAACTCAGTATTCGAGGGAAACATGTCACTGACGCTTACGTTGACCGGCAAGAGTAGCCTTCTAACTGCAAATCATTTTCCCGCTATAGATTTCAATGATGGCTGTTATGAGCTCGGTTTGACGGATTTCGAAACTTATCACACAATACCAAATGTGAATTCATCAAACAACAAATTTTACTTTGACAATGATGACAAGGCAATTATAATCCCTGAAGGATCGTATGAACTGAGAGCCATAAATGCGTATCTGAATCGTGCAATTTTACTCAAAGGGGTTGATAGCGGTGATGATGATGAAAATGAAATTGTTTCTCGAAAGGTTGATAACGATGACCTTGATGAAAATGGCGAATATCCAATCGTACTACGCGCTAATCATAATACACTAAAGAGCGAAATCAAATGTGCGTACAGAATAAATTTCAGTAAACCCGACAACGTAGGATCCCTGTTGGGATTTTCATCAAATCGGATACTGCATGCCTGGAAATGGCAGGAATCTGATGTACCGATAAACATAATGAATGTCAACATTATCCGCATACACACGTATCGTGTACACACGATACGTGAATTTTCGCCGAGCGTAACACTAGGATATAAGATATCGGAAACGCCTGCGCAAATCATTTATCTTCCGATCGTTGTGCGGAGCATTACGGATCTAACAATACGTATCGTGGATCAAAATGAAAAACTACTCGATTTTCGAGGAGAAGAAATTACGGTGAGATTGCACATACGAAAGCGACGCTTGTGATGCTCGTTCTGTACGACACGGAATACGCCAGAGACAATATTTCTACGCGAGATAATACGATCCCACACGATAATACTCTTGCAAGAAGACAAGCGGCATTGTGTGTTAAATTACCCGCAAAGAAGAAACTCAGTGCAGCGAATCGTGAATTTTTAGAATCTCTGGGATTTATTGAGCAGCATACTTGAGGCAAAAGAATGACTGACGTTTTGAATATCAGTGGGGAGCCAATCTTTGACGATCGAATCATCAAAATTGAGACTCATACGTACAATCCATATGCCAACTCAACGTTTGGACACAGCAATGAAATACGAATTCCTATACAACACCAAGACTTGTACACCCTACCATCGGAAAGTTTTCTCTACGTTGAGGGAAAGTTCACGGTGCTAAAAAACCTGATGATCAAGCAATAGCAGTATTGGGAAACAATTGCGTTGCATTCATGTTTGATGAAGTTCGTTATGAGCTCGATGGTGTGGAAATTGATCGAAATCGAAACGTTGGAATAACAACCACGATTAAAAACTACATCTCTCTAAGCCCTGAGAGGAGTCATACTTTGAAAAACGCTGCGTGGGATGTAACACATAATAATGGGGGAAAATACTTCAATTTTTGTGTACCTCTCAACATATTGCTAGGATTCTGCGAAGATTACAAGCGCGTTGTTATCAAAGCTCGTCATGAGCTAATTCTGATGCGTTCGCGCAATGATAACAATTGCGTATTCAGTCAGCATCCATTAGTAGACGCAGAAGTTGAATTGCTCAAGATACAATGGCGTATGCCTCACGTAATATTAAATGAGATAACTAAATTGTCATTACTTTGAACATTGGAAAGTAGGCGATACTTGAATATGAGCTTTCGCTCTTGGGATCTATACGAGTATCCACTGCTTCAAAGCACAACGAAACACTCATGGACTGTAAAAGCTGCCTCCCAGCTAGAGAAACCAAGATATGTAATATTTGCGCTGCAGACTGGCAAAAAATTCTATGGCAAAGGACATTACACTATTCGACGACTGGAAACTCGCCAATGTTAAACTTTATCTCAATTCGGAATCCTATCCTTACGATGATTTGAATTTGGACTTTGACAAAAACAGATTTGCCATTTTGCTCAATATGTACTCTCGATTCCGTAAATCTCATTACGGCTGTAATAGTGATAATTCTTTGCTCACTATCGCAAAGTTTCAATATAACGACCCTCTCACGGTTATCGATTGCTCGCGTCAGAACGAGTCTGTGAAAAATGCTACCGTGGACGTGCGAATAGAGTTTGAATGTAAGGAAGATTTGCCACCAAATACTACTGCCTATTGTTTGATCTTGCACGATCGCGTTGTTGAATATTGCCCATTGACAAACATCGTTCATAAAATTGTATAGATCAGCAAGTAACCCCCGCTTGATGGTTAAATAATTTAAAGACGAGTTTCTTAAGTATTGACGTCAGTCATCAAATGATCGTGCTATCGACTTGATCGAGCCAAAACATCTTCGTTATGTCTGTACCTACATTTGTCGATCTACAAGGGTTCATTGTTAGGAGAAATTTTGTCGTGAAGGAAGTAGCGATTCTGAGAGCGGAATGTGTGCTCTCTCATTACATTTTCGAGAGTATCATACCATGGAAACTTCTCACAAAATCTGAGAGATACGAAGCGTCATGGCTGATTCGGAATCATCATGGTGTAAAGTGGGCCTATGGAAACGTTCCATATAGCATGGCTCAAGGATTAATAACGACTGCAGCTGTGGGCTCAACGGAAGACGATGTGTATCCTATCGTATATGTTGACGGCCATGAAAAACGAGAATGCCTAGCTGATATATTAAATATGAAAAATGATCTAGTTATTGAAACGTTGGACGTGGACTTTGGCGATATGGATACCTTAAGTAAATTAGGCGTAAGCTATACTCTACGTTGCGAAAAGCATGAAAAAAATTGTGCGTTACAAAATGTATTTAAAATGTTTAATTGGTGGTTGAATCATAACGATTCATGCAAATAAACGAAATGTGACATTATGTGATTTTTCAATTTTCCTCGCCCCTTTCTTTGTTACATGATCTGTTATGAGATTACACAGTTGTATAAAATATTGCTCTCGAACTTTCAAGAGACGTTCGTGAGTCGTTCGAGAGACGTTCGTGAGACGTTCATGAGACGTTCGGAGACGTTCGTAAGATGTTCATGAGACGTTCGGAGACGTTCGTGAGACGTTCGTGAGACGTTCGAGAGACATTCGTGAGACGTTCGAGAGACGTTCGTGAGACGTTCATGAGACGTTCGAAGACGTTCGCGAGACGTTCGCGAGACGTTCGGAGACGTTCGTGAGAGGTTCGTAAGACGTTTAGAGACGTTCGAGAGACGTTCCTGAGACGTTCATGAAATGTTCGGAGACGTTCAATAGATGTTCGAAGACGTTCGTGGGTTTGTTTGGGATTTCACCCAAAAAGCCCAACCGCTTTAGTCGTTGACTGTCTAAAGGTGAATGTATGTCTCGCTCTATCTCACATGCATGCGATGCGGTCGCTCCATCTCTCATTCTCTCTCTCCCTCTCCCCCTCCCTCACCCCCTCTCTCTCCCCCCCCTCCCACCCTCCCACGCCTCTCTCTCTCTCTCTCTCTCTCTCTCTCTCTCTCTCTCTCTCTCTCTCTCTCTCTCTCCCCTCTCTCTCTCTCTCTCTAGCCAGAACGTATATATCTAAATGAGTTTTTATCATCAGCCACGTACCAGTTGTATCGAAAAACTAAGGCTAGAGCCGTCACAGCAAATTTTAAGTATACGTGGGTTCGGTCGGGAGTTATTCGAGCACGAAAGGAAGATGGCAGCCCAGCGATCATAATCAGCTCCGACCAAGACCTCGCCAAAATGAATTGACTCCCATTGGTGAAGGAAGTTTTTGAGGCGAAGGTGAGTGCTACCACCTCACCTTCAAACGTAAATCAGCTCCATATAGCTCAATTTAACGCTAACTCCTTGCGTGCTCACCTCCATCTGGTAAAGGCTTTGCTAACGGATAAGTTCTTTCATATCATCTGCATTTCTGAAACTTGGCTTCATGCACTGATACCGGACGAGCTGCTCAGGATTTATAATTACCACCTTTTTCGAAACGATCGAGAAGACAAGCAAGGCGGGGGCGTAGCTTGCTACGTACATAATTCGCTTAAAGCACGAGTTCTTGCGGCTTCTCCCTCTCAATTTTCAAACCAACCAGAATACATATTGCTTGATGTATGCCACCCAGGCGGCGATTCCCTTCTTTGCGCGATTGTTTATCGACGGCCGAAAGGGCGTTTATTTAGCAACTTAGTAAAGGATTTCCAAAAATTCTCCTTTGCATATAGCAATATAATTTTAACCGGCGATTTTAATTGTGACTTGTTGAGGTCGAGTTTTGAGGCCTCGTCTCTCTGTGAAATTATAACAGCCAATGCACTATTTATTGTCAACACTGAGTCAACACATCACACGGCTACTACTGACTCGCTGTTAGATTTGTTTGTAGTAGATTCCTTGGATAAAGTACATACATTCGCGAAGACCGACGCTCCATTTATTGCGGGTCATGATTTACTAGAATTAACCTACATGTTCTCGGTTAAAAATTCTCCTGGACGTATCATAACACGTCGGGACTTTAAACGATTCAATCCGGAGATGTTCTGTTCTGATGTTGAGAGGGCTTTACAGGCGAACTGTCCCGTCTTGCTTGGCGAGGACACGTCGTCAGAAATCATTGAACAGTATAGTGACACTATAAGCCATAGTTTATTAAATGCATTGGATGTACGCGCACCATTTCGAACGTTTAAAGTTGACAAACCACCAGCTCCGTGGTTCTCAGCGGATCTCAAACAACGGCTCCGTGTTCGAAACACTTTATATAAGCGTGCGAGGAGATCCGGGAGTATCCTCGGTATGGCCCTTTATCGACAGCACAGGATCGTATTAGCGGCAGATATGCGAGCGGCTCAAAACCAGTATTATTTGCGGCACTTGATAAACATCAGGGATCCAGCTCGATTATGGAAACAACTAGGATCGATGGGATTAGTCAAATGTTCTACTGTATCTCCATTAAACTTTTTTAATGTAGATGAGCTCAACAGTTCGTTTGTAACCGTCATGAACACCCCTCCAGCGAATAATTTTAGGGAAAGTGCTCACTCGTCAGATGAAAGGCAACCTGAGTTACCGGTCTTTGAGTTTTCCGTCGTTTTAGCTGAAAAAGTTGCGTCAGTTATTAACTCTAGCATGTCACCTTCTCATTCCTCGGGCCCTGATGGTGTTTCTGCATATGCAATCATTACCGCTACGGCGGGTGTGCTACCTTATCTCACACATCTATTTAATTTATGCTTAAGTACATTACTCAAAAAGAATCCGCCATCGTCTCCGTCTGATACGAGACCTATCGCAAATCTTTGCGAGCTATCCAAAATTTTTGACATTGTGAGGATTGTTCACGACCAGCTGGTGTCTTATCTGCAGCGACACAACATACAGGATGAAAGACAATCAGGTTATAGGAAAGGGTTTAGTACTCAGACAGCATTGATACGACTAAGTTATGATATTAGGAAGGCAGTTGACGAAAAGCAAATCACTATCTTAGTTTTATTTGACTTTAGTAAAGCGTTCGACACTGTAGTTCATGAGATTCTACTCGCAAAACTTCGTCGCATTGGGATAACTGATAGTGCTTTGGATTGGATGAGCTCTTACCTGTCTGGTAGGTCGCAAGCAGTTCTAAATAACCAAGGTCACAGCTCTAACTGGTTAGAGACTTTTTCTGGTGTACCACAAGGTTCAGTACTTGGCCCACTTCTGTTTTCGCTTTACATAAATGATATAGGAATGCATCTTGAATTTACGCAGCATTTAGTCTTTGCGGATGACACCCAAATTTATTTGAGCTGCGCACCTGCTGAGATAGAAGATGGCATCACCAAAATCACGCATGATGTTGAGGTCATTGCAAAATTCGCTGCTACAAACGGGTTAAATCTCATCCTCGCTAAGTCCAACGTGCTAGTCATAGGTAATAATAGATTTATCAATCAACTCGATCTGGATTCTCTAACCCCCATCTTAATTCGCGGAACTTCCTTACCATATGTAAGAGGAACGCGAAATTTGGGTGTCATCTTCGAAGCTCACCTATCATGGCGTGCACAGGTAGTTGCAGTATCTCGTAAAGTTAATTTTACACTACACAAATTGAAATTCCACCGATTGGTTCTCAACTGCGATTTACGCACTACTCTGATTACGTCCCTAATATTTCCGTTATTAGATTACTGCTGCTTGTTCATCATTGATGTCACGGCCGAACTCAATGATGTACTTGAGAGGCTCATAAACAGCTGTATCAGATTTATTTTTAACTTACGCCGTGATGAGCATATTACTCCATACAGGCGAAAGCTAGGTTGGTTGACCGTTCGAATTAGAAGGATATATTTCTTAGGAATTATGGTGCATAAAATTCGATATAATGATGCTCCAAAGTACCTTACCGAATTATTTACGAGATCTCCTCCAGCTACACGACTCACTCGGGGTTCGCTAATGCCGAGTCACTTTCTTGTTCCGCGCTGTCGGACTGCTACGTATCAAAACTCATTCTATGTCGCAGCGGTGTACTTTTGGAATTCCCAGCCACCTAACATTACTGCTTTGCGCTGCTTACCTGTGTTTAAGGAACGTCTTTTCGCACATTTGTTCGTGTTGGATGAAGCGCAAGATGTGCTTGCGACATGTTAGGATATGTATAAAGATATGTTTAGTGAAATTGTTATTTTTATTTTGTTTTGTATCATATTATTATTATACCGTACATAAATCGTATTATATATTACGTTTAATATTAATTATAATACAGATTATACACATAATGTTTGCGTCCGTTTTCTGCAAGATATGTTAGAGAGAACAGGACATATATACTTATGCTAAAAATTTGCCCCATAGTTAGTAACTAGGGCATAATCAATATCAATCAATCAATCTCTCTCTCTCTGCCCCTCTCTCTCGCTCTCTCTCCCCCCTTCTCTCTCTCTCTCTCTCTCTCTCTCTCTCTCTCTCTCTCTCTCTCTCTCTCTCTCTCTCTCTCTCTCAGTTCAGTTCCTGCGGTCAGTCTTGACACACGCTATTAATTTCGCTCGGTCTCTTTTCTTCTGTAATTCTGCGTACCTGTGCCCGCGGGCGTTTCTTTTCAGACTCAAAGCGCGCCTCTATTCGCTTTCCACCGATGTAGCTGAATCTCTCATTGTTGAGCTGCTCTATGTCCGCTGGAATGCGAAATTGATAAGAATTTTATCAGATTTTCATCGACTCCATTATCAGTCCGGCGTCCTCTTCATCTACCTCGCCGTGCTCGGTTCTGCTCGGGCAGCTTCGGCTATAATCGGTCATCGATACGCGCCAATACATGCGTGGGTCGGCTACCTGTCGCTCTATTTCTGGCTCCCACACACGTACGACCTCAAGCCTCTCCCGCTCTTGGACCACGACGCTCGCGCTCGGACTATTGTTACGCCGCTCGACACCGTCCTGCTTATGAACACATCGTTGACACCTACACAATTATCATCGCTGTGGCTATGTGACGTTCCGGTACACTCGGCATTGCTCGTGTCGACTGGCTCGTTGGTCCCTGCCTACACACTAACTTGAGGCGTTCTTCTCTGTCATAGTCGGTATCACACTCATATTGCCTATCTCTGCGGATTCTCCAGTCGGTAATGTAACGACCGACCTATGCCTCCGATCTGTACTAAGTGTAATAAGGCTATTGCTCGCGATTCTTATTCTTGTGCTATATCTCTGCGCGCAGCTTTTATAAAAACTCTAACATCGACCCGTGCTGTAAGTCTTATCTCAGAAACATGTTTGACGGCTCACACTCACCTGCTACAATAGCCGCTTCTACCACTCCGTCTGATATAACTCTGCAGTCGGTGATAGCTATGCTTAAAATTAACGAAACTAATATTGCTGCCCTCACTACTTTCGCTAATGAGCAAAGGGAAACGGCTAATCATACTAATGAAGTTCTAAATAAAATGTCCGAAACACTTAGCTTGCTGCCTAAATTAGTCGAGACGAGTTTCGAGTCATACATCTCAGATTGAGCAGCTCCGTATAGATAATGCAAATTTGCGTCGGGAAGTTGGTGAACTAGATAAAAAAATTGTGTCTCTTAACTCATCCCCAATTCCCATTTCAAATGAAATTGTAATTGCGGGTTTACCCCACGGTGAAGCTGATCAACCTAAAGCGCTTGTCGCACGGATACTAACCGCTCTCGGGGTAGCTGATCTCATAAGTCACGTGATAGCAGTGCGAGTATTGAAACGCAAACCTACAACTGCAGAGGCTTCCTCCTCTGCTGATACCCAGCAAGCTCCGCGGCCGTTTTCCCTAATCGTCGCTTTAACCTCGACGGTCGTGCGTGATGCGATTATTAATGCGAAGCGTGCTAAACGGGCTCTGCCCATCCATGAAGTATTCGGCGGGTCTGCGCGCGGGAATATTTTTGTCAATGAACTGTTACCAACAGCGCTATATAACTTACTCCGATCAACTAGGACTCGTGCGCGTCTTGCGGGCTACCAACATGTTTGGTTCAAATTCGGCCGAATTTTTGCTCGCAAGGCAGAGGGCCAACCTTCCATTCCTATAACTAATATCGACGATCTCAATAAACTGGTTTGACCCCTCTCATACTCAGTCTTCCAATGGCATGCGGAGTCCACGTAGGTCATGTCCTTCGAAATTACAAGGCTTCACCTATCTTTCTGCTGCCCATTTTAATGCGAACTCATTACTAGCTCATATCGATACCATCCGTTCAACTTTTGAGTCGCACCCGGTTCATATCATTTCTGTCTCCGAAACATGGCTCAATCCTCGTATTACGGACGAATTAATAGCTATGGGTGACTATTACATTATACGGAATGATCGTATCGTGCGTATGGGAGGTGGCGTAGCGTGTTATATTCATGTCTCAATTAAGGCTAAAGTTCTGGACTCCTCTCCCTCATCATTTTCGAATTCACCTGAATTTATCATTCTTGACCTCACATTATCTAATGGGCAGTCACTTCTCTTCGCATCGATCTACCGCAGACCTAAAGGACTACTGTTCGCCGAATTCATGGAAGCTTTTTGTCGCCATAGTCACGCCTATTACAACGTTATCATCACTGGTGATTTAAATTGTAATCTCCTCTCCCAGAACCATGAGTCACGAGCACTTAAAGATTTATTATTCTCACAATCACTGTTTCTTGTTCCCTCTGAAGCCACTTTTCATACTACTTATTGTGATTCATGGTTAGACGTGATGATACTAGACTCGGAGACTAAACTTGACTCTTTTTCGCAAACCAGCGTACCTTTCATTACGGGTCATGATTTGCTCAAACTTGTGTACCGAGTTGAATGTCCTACTTTATCTTCCAGGCTAATCTATAGGCGATCCTTGCGCGATTTCGACGAACGTAAGTTCGCGGCTAAGTTGGACTCCAAGCTGAGTATTCTTTTGCCTTTAAGTGAGTTGCCTGCCACCACCGACTCAATTGATGATTATGTGGGGTCGATCCTATCGACGGTTTCCGAAGCTTTCAACTCTCTTGCGCCTTTACGACCTTTCCATACTCATCGACGACATGTGCCTTGGATGACTGAAGAACTGAGAGCCCAAATTCGCGAGCGTGACCTCTTATACCAGCGCTCCAAGCGTCAACGAAGTGTAGTTAATACCCTAGCTTATCGTGCGTGCAGAGACCAAGTTACAGCGGCACTTCGCTTAAATCGTCAACGTTTTTACTTGGATAAATTGAACACCTTAGCCGAACCGGCACGCCTATGGAGGGAGCTCGCGAACCTAGGATTAGTTATGTCAAAGCATGCTACACCTTTTAATTTCTTTACTCCCGATCAACCTAACAATTATTATATTTCTGTTTCAGCCGATCGTGATCCAGTGTCCTGGGATGATTTTCATGAGGGTATGCGTGAGGTAAATGCTCCTCCCCAGTGGGTTCCTTTTGAATTGTCGATGATCTCTCCGGCGACTGTCCTGAAGGCTCTGTCAGAACAGCCCAGTTCCTCCCTAGGCGTTATCGCTGACGGAATCATTCCATTCGCCATTCACAAATCCAAAGCTACTTTCGCTCGATATCTTGCGTCCATTTTTAATATATCCATCACTCATTCATATTTCCCAGCAATTTGGAAGCGAGCCTTTATAAGACCACTCTCAAAAATAAGAAATCCGCTCTCACCCTCAGACACAAGACCGATTGCGAATCTTCCGTACCTCTACAAGGTGTTCGAGCGCATAATTTTCTCTCAAATTTCTGGGTTCCTCGGCGAACATAGCGTTATCCATGGCCGACAGTCGGGTTTCCGGGAAGCTTTTAGTACCCAGTCAGCATTGCTTCGTATAGCGGATGATGTTCGCCGGGGAATTGATCAAAAGAAGCTCACGATTCTACTCCTATTTGACTTCAGTAAGGCATTTGACACTGTCTGCCACCTAAAACTACTTCAGAAACTAAAGTCAATAGAATTTTCGGCTAAGTCGTTGGAGTGGATCTACTCTTATCTGATGGGTCAGGCGGTGGTTGACGGCAGGGGACTGAGTTCTGAGTGCTCCCCACTACCATGGGGGTCCCTCAGGGTTCGGTGCTCGGCCCTTTATTATTCTCCTTGTATATCAATGATATTGGCGTCGGTCTGCGTTACTCCAGCCTTATGGTCTTTGCTGATGACACGCGGATTTATCTGCATTGTCATCCCTCTGAACTGCGTGACGCCATATCAAAAATGTAATAGCCGCTAATGTAATAGACGCTAATGTAATAGCCGAGTTCGCCGTCAATAGCCGTCTCTCTCTTAACGCTACAAAGTCAAAGGCCATCATACTTGGAAGCTCTGCCTATATCCGCGCTGTTGATCTTTCATTGTACCCTCAGATCACAGCCGGCCCATCTTCGATACCCTATGTTGATGTTGTATGCAATCTTGGGGTGCATTTTTCCAGTGACTTAAGTTGGCAAAAGCATGTTGCACTGATATCTCAGAGAGTAAATTTTGCGCTCGATCGCCTCAAATATCATAGGCGCTCATTAAATGCAGATCTAAAAGCTAAATTGATAATGTCCTTAATTTTCCCGTTCCTAGACTATTGTTGTCTTTTATTACTCGATCTACCGAACTACCTGAACCTTAAACTCCAGCGACTCGTTAATCATTGTGTTCGGTTTGTCTTTGACCTGAGGCATGATGAGCATGTTACAGCTTACCGGCATCGATTGCGTTGGCTCTCGGCGTCGAATAGACGTCTCTACTTTCTGGGTTGTCTTACGTACCGAATATTGCACCTAAAAGCTCCGTCCTATCTTCGTGAGCTTCTTCCTCTCGCTGACCGCTCTATTCGTGCTTCTAACCGCTTGCCACCCCTAACGTTTGCGATTCCGCTTCATAGGACGACTGCCTTGCATGGCTCATTTAGTCTGTCTGCGGCCTACTTCTGGCACTCCTTACCGCTAACCATAACGCGTGCGTCATCTCTACCACAATTAAAGTGTTACTACACGAGTACCTATTAGCCTCTGAAATGCGTGGCAAATTAACGATGAGTTATTAAACGTGCGG
>OZ023312.1:65349237-65489152 GCA_964007375.1 Ophion obscuratus | reverse complement strand
CATCGATACCAACGGGCAGAAACGATTGCTCGATCGTACGAATGGGTACAAACGATTCCTCGATAATACAGACGGGTACAAACGATTTCTCGGTGGTACAAAAGATATACTCATCGATACCAACGGGCAGAAACGATTGCTCGATCGTACGGACGAGTATAAACGTTTTCTCGTTGGTACAAACGATATACTCGTCGATACGAATGGGTAAAAACGATTCCTTGATACTACAGACGGGTACAAACGATTTCTCGGTGGTACAAACGATATACTCATCGATAAGGACTGGTACAAACGATTGATCCATAGAGCAGTCGGGTACAAACGTTTTCTCGGTGGTACAGACGATATACTCGTCAGTACGAGGGGGTACAAACGATTGCTTGATGTTACAGACGGGTACAAACGATTGCTTGATAGTTCAGACGGGTACAAAGGTTTTCTCGTTGGTACAAACAATATACTCGTCAGTACTAATGGGTACAAACGTTTTCTCGGTGGTACAAACGATATACTCATCGATAAGGACTGGTACAAACGATTGATCCATAGAGCAGTCGGGTACAAACGTTTTCTCGGTGGTACAGACGATATACTCGTCAGTACGAGGGGGTACAAACGATTGCTTGATGTTACAGACGGGTACAAACGATTGCTTGATAGTTCAGACGGATACTAAGGTTTTCTCGTTGGTACAAACAATATACTCATCGATAAGGACTGGTATAAACGATTGCTCCATAGAATAGATGGGTACAAACGGTTTCTCGGTGGTACAGACGAAATACTTGTCGATACGAATGGCTATAAACAATTGCTTGATGTTACATACGGGTACAAACGATTGCTCGATAGTACAGAAGGGTACAAATGTTTTCTCGTTGTTACAAACGATATACTCGTCATTACGAATGGGTACAAACGATTGCTCGATAGTACAGACGGGTACGAACGTTTTCTCGGTGGTACGAACGACATACTCGTCGATACCAACGTGCACAAACGATTTCTGCGTGGTACTAACGATATACTCGTCAGTACGAGGGCGTACAAACGATTGCTTGATATTTCATACGGGTACAACCAATTGCTCGATAGTACAGACGGGTACAAACGTTTTCTCGGTGGTACAAACGATATACTCGTCGATACGAACGGGTACAAACGGGTACAAACGATTTCTCGGTGGTACAGACGATATACTTGTCGATACGAACGGCTACAAACGATTGGTTGATGTTACATACGGGTACAAGCGATTGCTCGATAGTACAGAAGGGTACAAATGTTTTCTCGTTGGTACCCACACAGAACCTAACGTCGGTTGAGTGTACATTGAATGTATTTTATGGATCAATCATAATGCCAAAAAAAATCCGAAGGCGTATATTTTTTATCCACTTTTAGTGCCAATGTACCCCTATTTCATGTAATAGGAATGTCTTTCTGACATACTTCGTTACATGCATTTAATGTCTAGAAAAAGTTTTACTGCAAGTACTTTATAACATCCATTAGATGTTCATTTTGAAGACAGCGAATGTCGAAAAAAACCTCTTCTGTACATATTTTTCAACATCCATTAGATGTTCATTTTGATGACTGCGAATGTCGCAAAAAACGTCTTCTGTGCGTATTTTTTAACATCCATTAGATGTTTATTTTGAAGACTGCGAATGTCGCAAAAAACGTCTACTATTCGTATTTTATAACATTCATTAGATGTTCATTTTGAAGTCTGCGAATGTCGCAACAAAGGTCTTCTGTACGTATTTTGTCACGTCTATTCGATGTGCATTTGGCAAACAACGAACATTTGCAAAAAATCTCTAATATACGTACATCGTACCGTCTATTCCATTGTCCATTCTGACTATTCAAGGATGTCTATTATTTTGTGGGTATTGCCCTGCAGTCTATATATTGCACAGCTATGTTACGTTAGATATATCATCCATCATGGAATGGTCACTGGAAGAAACAGTATAATATATCCAATATTCTTTCGTTGATACTTTACTGTTTTGCAGAGACTGTTATGAATACAGTTTTCGATTAATTCTTGGCTGAAAAATAAACGAGGTGGTATAATAAATAGTAAGACATTATTTAGTTATTATTAAATTTTTATAAATTAATTAATATAATTAATGAATGCTTAAATCAAATTACATTTCAATCGAAGAATAATCACAAATAATGAAAACAATGACAAATTATATGAAAAAGTGGTGAATGAATTTTTGAAAGTCAAGGTTTTATTATGATTGATCAAAAGCATTTGCATATATTACTTGAATCTTTGGAACAATGCAAATTATAGAAACTGTGAAGTTATAGTTATTTCACTATATTCATATTTAATGATTTTTTTGAAGTCAAGGTTTTTTTATGATTGATCAAAAGCATTTGCATATATTACTTGAATCTCCGGAACAATGCAAATTATAAAAACTGTGAAGTTATAGTTATTTCACTATATTTATATTTAATGATTTTTTTAAGGTTATCGTTTTATTATGATTGATGAAAAACATTTGCATATACTTTAATCTCCGTAATAATGCCCATTATAGAAACTGCCGAGTTATAGTTATTTCACTCTATTTACGATATTTGGCTTTTATTTTCGCCCTTTTCGAACTCTTGTTATCGCAAACGCCCGGGGCTCTGCGTTGCACCTATTAATTTGGCATTTCTTTTTCGTTCGCCAATCGAGCTTGCGCAGGACGGAACCATTCTTTGAGTCGATTCTAAAAATTTTCCTTGGTCATTTCCGGAACGTTTTGAATCGCAGCTGAAAATCATTTTCACATTTTTTAAAATAATGTTTACAGGTGACAAAATTATTTGCGGTTCAATTAATTCTATTAAACTTACTGTGCATCAATGCCGCCAGCTTCATTTTCGATAGGTTGATTTTTCCTTTGCGACCTTTCCATGAGTACTTGGAAGCTACTTCATTCGTAAATATTTCTTTGAAGATTCGACGGATCGAATCGTCAATGCTGACGCCTCCGTATTTGCTGAGGAAACGAAGCTGCGTAAAAAAAAGTAATTTATGCACTCTAATTGTAACGCATAATTGAAGGCAACTTTTCATAAACTTGCTCTTCACAATACAAATCGCTAGAGATTGGTAGCATATGTAAAAGAATGTTGATAGCGCGATGCAAAGGCCATAGCCGGGTAAGTATGGGAAAAATCGCCCCCGCATTTTCTCCAGCGAAATTTGGAGTATATTCTGAGGAATAAAAAAACCAAGTTTTCGGAAAATTTCATCCCCGTCAACGCAATGGTTTTAGAAAAATAATTTTTTTTTTAAATCAAACAACAAAAAGAATTCCGGAAACGCTTCAGTGAATCGTTCGATTTTTTTTGGTACTTGTTACGATTAAACGTGTTACGAAATAAACTTATAAAACATCTTGCGAAAGATTAAGGTTTAAAAAAAATAATGTTCCTTGTTTTATTTTTTTTTTTACTATAATCCACTTGGGGTACAATAACGAAATTTGTTTCATATAATCTTTGGCCACCTTATTATATTGTATAATTTTTTCAAAATGATCGGTTTGGTACGCCACAGTGAAAAAAAAACAGACTTTATATTGATATATTTTACTTATGTATCTTGTGACGGCGTTTCTCTCCTGTCACAAAACCCATGAATCATGGGGATTTCTATGGATTGACGCGGCGGGACCGAGTCTCTCCCCGTCCAGAACGTCTCTCGGGCAATCCAACAGGCTCCCTTAAAATATATATTATCAGCGCTGTTACTTATATTTTTGTATTTTATTTAATCTATGCGATGTACCGCGGAACGAGGACCGATCCCAGCAGATACCAGGTCTACTCAACCAGACAGGAAGGAGGGGATCGGTGGCGTCGAGGTTCATCAGGGAACAACTCACCTAGCCTTTTTTCCATCGGGCACTCTCGTCTACGTTCAACTCGGCCCGACTTATCGCACTTTTCACCGGCGCGGAATTCGAAGGCGTCCCGTGGCGAATCGCTGGCTCGAAGCCCCATCCTGAGCCGTCCATCTCAAGACTATCTTGGAAGTGCGGGGTCTGTCACCTTCAAGGTTCTCCACCCATGCACTACGACCACGGGGAGGGTGACACCAAGGGCCAAGAATCTCGCCAATCGAACATTTCAAATCAACCGCCTCGGGCACGAAAAATCGAGAGTCGAATCGGTCGAAACCTAATCAATAGTCGATGAGCAGGCAAGGGGTGGGGGTCAGGATTCGCGTTCGCGGGACTGGGCCTTTTCGGAGGGACTCTGGATTCAGCGTTGGACGAGGAGAGACGCGTTCCCGCGCCGTCGCCGCCACCGTTACCCGAGAAAAGACGCCGCCGTTAGAACTCAACGAGCGAGGCCAGGGGATCCAGGATCTCGTTCCGCGGAAAAGTCGGTAGGGCTGTCCTCTCGCTCTCTAGTTGTGATTGTATTCGGGCCTTGTGAGTAGCTAAGTTTTTATTTGGTAATCGGGAATTTCATCCCGCAGTCTAGAGCGATATCGCAGTGGCGGGGCGCCGACGCGCGCGCGAAAAATATCGACTTCAGCGTTACTTGTCCTTTCTTTTCTTTATATAAAATTAAATCCAGTAAGAATCGCCGAGAGGGGTTCACCTTTTGTTTACACGCGGATCCGAGTCTTTAGACTAAGTTATTTGTTATTTTATTTAATATCATTATTTCGGGAGAAAAGGAAAAACGAGAAATTATCCTGGGTTATGTTATAAAATGGAATAAAAGTAATTGTGACTCCCGAAGGAAAGTGTGTATAAGTGTATCTGACCTCGCCCCTCTACCCGTTGTTGGGGCTGACGCGGCCGGCAACTAACTATCCCGCTGGCCTTCCCAACTTTATAAATTTGCCACGGAGGCCTAATAACCTTGTGGCTGGCGCCCAGTTGGGGAGGGAACAGGGGAATCCCTTTGTTAACGTAAAAATAACCGTTACAAATTTTGGCGCCCAACGTGGGGCGATACGCTATCACTTCATTGGAACCTTATTCCGCGGTTTTATAACTAAAATATATCAATAAAGTGTGTTTCTTTTTTTTTCACTGTGGCGTACCAAACCGATCATTTTGGAAAAAATTATATAATCTAATAAGGTGCCCAAAGATTATATGAAAAAAATTTCGCTATCGTACCCCAAGTGGATTATAAAAAACTATTATTTACATAATATATAAAAAACTATATATTATGTAAAACTAATAAAACAAGGAACATTATTTTTTTCAAACCTTAATCTTTCGCAAGATGTTCTATAATTTTATTTCATAACACGTTTGATCGGAACAAGTACCAAAAAAAATCAAATCGATCCACTGTACCGTTTCGGGAATTTTTCTTTTTTTCGATATTAAGGGGTAAGGCCACTGTAACGGCCCAAAAAAAGGTTTTTTCACTAATTTTTTGCTCCCGAAATTGAAGGTATTTGAAAAAAAACTTTTAATGGTGTTATCGGGCATACATTATACTTTATTATAAAATTTTTTTACAGTATGTTTCCCGGGACATGTTTTGCTTCCAGGGCTCCGCGGTGTCACGTCCTGAGGGGACGTGGGCATATATTTTATCGCGGTTCCCTCTTTTTAGCCTACGCCTAGCGCAATAGCTCGGGATGAGGGTGAAAAAGGGAAAGGTGCATGCAAAGATGGGAGTGACGCAGTGACTCGATTAAGAAATAAATCGATCTATAAAAATAATTAACAATTAGGGATTTATTGAAATTAACCAATTTAGTTAATTTCGTCAACATGAAAATACATAGAGGTTCGCTTACATTTATGATGCGCCGTGGATACGATAATCGGTTTACAGCGGTTGGGTTCGGGCCTCCGCAGACAGGTCGGACCCCTCGGTTGCGCACGCTCCGTGACAACGTTGAAATTACACGTTGATACAAATTTTCACACATGCGAGTTTCACACGTACACACTCAACGAAGACAGTTAAATGATTTCTTACAGTTCGCGGTTTTATGAGGAACAATTTGGAAGTTCAAGTTTTACGTTTTTATGAGGAACAATTTCAAGGTTCAAGTTCCACGTTTTTATGAGGAACAATTTCGAAGTTCAAGTTTCGCGTTTGCTGTCAGGAGACAGATGTTCTACTTATTCCGATGAAAGTTGTTAGGAGACTTTGACTCAGCGAGTGATGATGGAACACACTGTTGGGAGACTAGGTCTAAACGAGTGGTGATGGAACACTGACTTCAAGATTTTTCCATCCTAGCTCGTAGGATATGGAACTAGGATGGCTCCGTAGGATATGGGAGAAGAAGTTTCTCGAAAAGTGCATTTTCGTCATGCGTTAATTTTTTGATTGGTGGAAAGGATGTAGGAAACTTCCGAGTGAATATGATTGGTCGAGTAGGAAGAGGAAATATTTTGGAGACTATGATTCGTGATCTCCATCTCGATTCTCGGAAACTAGTCCGCGTCTCGTTATCTGGAGCGTTGGAAAAATCTAGGGAGGAAAAAGGGCCTTGGTCGCGTCGCCGCGCTTGCCTCAAGATAGGCATTGTTGACTCAGGTGTGAGGCGCATGGGAAATACCAACGTAGTTTTATTGCCGGGTCAACTTTTCGGCATGAAGGATTTTCATTTGGAGAATGTAGATTTTTGTAGAGTAAGGATTTGGATATTTTCGTGTGTCTTCGTGTGTTGTACGTTCTTATGGCTAAGGATTTTATCATCAACTGCGTTTGACGGTTGCGTGTAGATATGTTCAAGACCGACTGTGCTCTCGCGTGGGAAATTATGCGACGCTCGCTTCTTATCGATATATTTCGTTTCGACTGTGGTACGCCTAATTCTAAAGAAAATATAAGAACCCGTCGAAAAATGAGAATGCCGTTATCGTGTGTATTGGTTTTCGTAGTTTTCCACGATTTCCATGTGGAATCGGGTAAGCCCGCGTTTTCGCCGGAGTGAAATAAAATAGGAGAGGAAAAAGAAATAGATAGCGTTTTTTCTCGCGACGTTACACGGCACGCAGCACCACTGGTGCACTTTTGAATCTAGAACAAAAAAAAACCATTAATCTAGAGGGCTATAGCTAGAGAATGTCGATCGGATTTTAAAAAGTATCAATTTTTGTGGATTTGGCGTGCGTTTGAAAAAAAAATTGATTTTTGACGAAAAAAACGGCAAGTTTTTTGTTAATAAAAAATCAATAAATAAAGTTCTTGAAAATTCCGATCGACATTCTCAAGATAATGTAAATGTTCACATCTAGTTAAAATTTCAAGTAAAAAAAATGAAAATTGTTCGAGTTATGCTGCGTGCCATTTTGAAAAACCATGTTTCGAGAAAAACGCGTTTAAAGTTTTGCGAATAGTTTTTTATTGGAAAAAATTAAAAAAAGAAGAAGCACAGGACCTTTTTTTTCTTATTCTAGAGGGTTTAAACTATTTTTTAAGCCAATAAAAAAAAATCGATTTTTAAAAAATTTTAAGTGGCCTTACCCCTTAAAAAAATTCATTTTTCTAAAACTATTGCGTTGACGGGGATGAAATTTTCAGAAAATTTGTTTTTTTTTACACCTCAGAATATACTCCAAATTTCGCTGGAAAAAATGCGGGGGGAATTTTTCCCTACTTACCCGGCTATGGCCTTTGACGAAGAGAAAGCTACACGACTATGCAAATATTATCGAGCCTATTTTAGTCCAAATAACATAGATGTCACCATAAAAAAATATTGATTTTCAATCGAAGTAAACAATAGATGCGTATAATTACGTGTAACACGTGTAATATAGATACGTTTCTGCGAACTGAATTATGAAAAAAAAACCTACGAGATTTTGCTTTTCGTTTTCATCTCCTATCAACGTTTCAGCTTCTTCGACCGCTTGGAGTGTTTGGAGAGGCAGTCTTAAGCGCCATTCATTTATGCTGTTATCCTGTAGGTCATTATTCAAATTCCCGCCCGCTGACAGTGCAAGTTCGCGCACGCACCAATTGATTTTTTGGAGAAAATCCAGATTCCGTTTAACCATAAGGCTCTGCTCTTTTAATTGATTTTTTATTTCTTTAATCTCATCTGAAAACATAAGTTTTATACTCAAGGTAGTCCTATCGTGACATATTCAAATCGAAAAATTGTTTTTCAGTTTTTCTTATGTACAAACTGCTTTGCGGGCTCAAGTTAATTAAGAAAAGTCGTTGCAAATTGACTAAAGAATAACATACTCCAAATTCAAGGTCGACTAAAGTTATACACACCTGCAGTATAATTACGAAAATTGTAACAAATTTCTTTAGATATCTCTTTAGATTTTTTTTTAATTAATAAAACTTCTTTGAGGATGCACAAAAATGTATGCAAAGTTGTAGAAGGCTTCACCGGAGTAGAAGCCAAAATATTTGTTAATAAAAATGCAAGTTTTAAAACGCGCTCTTATGAGAGATTACCAAAAATTGTGATTTTTACCAATAAATATCTGAACTTCCGTTCAGTGAAACCTTCCAAAATTTATTACACGCGTGCATATGGCATCAAAGAAGGTCGTTTATCCAAATTTCCAAAAAAATCTTGAGAAAACTACATAACGATAGAACTACCTTAGATCCTTGGAAATATAATAGTAAGTAGTGCCGTGTCATTTTTATTTTTACCAATTATCGAAGCAGGCACAAGCAATGGAGTCGTTCTTGGTGAAGTTCTGGGGCTTGTGCAATCGGTGGACGTATCCTCAAAATCCTCCATGGCTGTTGAAGTAGTAGGCTTCGATGCAAATGGTAATTGTTTTTTCTTTGGCAGACGTTCGTTCGACCCTCCTATAAATACATGCAAACAAAATAATTAATATTAGTGTAATATGATGTTAATAATATAAAATTTGTTAGAAAGGGTTTTTTGATATAGCAATTCATACCTGGATGACTTTGCGGTGAGATTTCATCATCAGAATTATCATCACCATCATGCCCGGTAAAGGTATGAAAGTCCGGCTGGGAACGATAACGCCGCGATACACTGGCATCATCTACATCGTCTGTGTCAATATCGGATGTCAGAAGAGCTCTGTTGAGCTTTTTTTTGCTACATCGAAGTCACCTGCAATTAATAAGTTTTATTAATACCATAATTATGCAAAAAAAAACTATATTTTCAATGCATATACGAAAGTAGTATCAATTTGTTGCTTAGTATACTAAAACATTATAATTTATTATTTAACATTCTAATTATTCAGCTTACCGTAAGAACCAAATTTTCGGATGATTTTATATCTCGCCCATTTCAACGTCGGTTGTACGTGAGACTTTACAGCATCGTCGTAAGATGTTTTTAAATCTTGCACTGTTCTCGAGGACCAGCAAAACGTTTCATCGATCATCCATGTCTCCGATATCAGTTGGAGTCCACTTCTGAATTGGACAAGTAAATAATTTTTTCCATGGAATCCTGCAGATGATCCTGTTGTCGGCATAATTACAATCGCACTAATACAAACGAAAATTGTAAACAAGTTATTCATCCCGTTGATTTTATGTTGTTGGGGTCAATACATAATCATTTTTCTACAAATTACTTAGTCAACAACAAAATATAAATGAATAAAAAATGAGGACCGAAAACGATAATTCCCGTGGTAAAAACAGGGAAATAAAAAAAGTAGAGATTTAACAAAATTTGGTGAGCATTTTTTTCGTATTAATTATGAAAATACAATTTCTAAAGATTTTCTACATAGTTTTTGAATAATTAAATACCGAAGTTCACGGGTATAAGGATAGAATTTCCATCTATAAATGTATATACACCCGGGTATAAGAACTCAACTTTAATGCTCAATTACTCAATAATTAGGTAGAACAAAAATTTCAAAAAAATTGTGTTTTCACACTTTATGCTAGAGAACGTTGTCACCAAATTTTTTCAACTTCTGTGCATTTTCATTCCGGTCACCACCCTCCTTAATAAGTGATTTCTCGCAAATTTAATATATACATTCATAATTACGTGCATTAAAATAAATATCGAGCGTCAACCCGTAGACAAAGTAGTTTTTTTATTTAAAAAAATACCATAGCGTAAAAAAAGCTCTGAACACATATTCTCTTATTTGTGACTTACATTTTTTTTCTACAGACATGAATTCTACCGCATTTCAAAAGGCATCACGAAATATTTTTTTGTAATCACAGAAAGAGGCCAAGCTTGTAGTTTAGATAACTTTTCTACTTTGAATGAGAACGTTAGAGAGGATTGGCAGAACTCGTCATAAATGTTGGAAATCTTTCGAAATACGCGTCCAATTACAAAAACCATGTCTTTTGATTTGATTATGTTTTGAACCAGAACAATACTATCGTCTCTCATACCACAACAATTGTTTGGTATTTTTCGTGATATCGTGAATTTTTCCAGTATCAATTTGCTATACTGGACTCCTTCACACGAAGTTATTGTTGGCCCGGCATTGTGCACCCTTTGAGCATTGGGCACGTTCCTGCTGTCTCTGTTGAGCTTAAACAGGCTAATCTTTCCGCGTATCGATTTCTCAATTGTTGCAATGGCTTCTCGCCTTTTGTTATTAATTTTTTCATTCCTGCGAGATGATTCTCGAATGGAAATGCACTGTAGTTATCCAGTGAACCGAATAATCGAACATCATCAGCGATATGAATGAGGCCATGCACATTGTGCGAAATAAATTTTCCATAGATAATCCCGAACGATTCTACGAACTCATGTAGGAGAGATTAAGCTAAAATGATATCTGCTGGTTTCGCTGTTATTAGTAATCTTATAGCCATGTGAAGGAGCATGAAATGTTTGTAAAGTTTCGGGGGTAAATGCTCTTTTAGAACGATTATGCCAGTGTATAACAAGAATGTTCGAAGTTCTGTAGCCTTCCAGTACAGTATCTCATGCAAATCACGAGGTTTTCGGGCGAATTCAAAAGGCGTATAATCTTTCATAATTGCAAGGAGTTCCGATATTTTCCGAATGACCGCGTCGGGCTGTCGAACTTCTTTTTTTATTGGCCCTTTTAACCAAAATCGTATAAGTTTTTTCATGACCCCAATGCAACATAGATGCATATATTCTAGAGGTACTCGCGATACTAATCCAAAATTAGGAATGTTTAATAAAATACTTGTCCCACTGTGATAGTCTTCGTCTAGTTGCTTCTCAAGCGATTCATCAGTTCTTTTCGAAGCTGTTAGATCGGGAAAAGCAATTCGATCTTGAATGCGCACCCCAGCTGTAGTACATTTTGAACAACTACCATAACCGGTGTGTCCCTTCGTTAGACATACAAAAGATTTTGCAGGTGCATCGAGAATTAAAGAATGAAACGAAAAAGTGTAGGAGGTCCCACAATACGTTAATCGGTCACGAATTAGGATTATGAGTTCTTCAACGAACGGACTCAAAAATTCATTGGGTAATGCTGGTTTTTTTTCCACAGTAAGATCCGATAACAAAAACGTATTTTGTGTTCACAACGCGGCATAGTATGGGCCACAAATCGTTGGAACTACTAGATGTATAAATAGGCAGGCCATCAATACCGATTTGTAACGATATATTGGTTCCTGTCGAAATGCAACGAGTTTTTATATATTGCTCAAGCCCACTTCTCAGACCAAAGTGACAATAAACACTGGGTTTCATTGAAACTATTTCTGTGCTTCTTGGTGTCGAAAGAAGAGTTTAAGAGCATTTTGGAAGAAATTCAAAACACTTATGCGTTCGCAAAAGCTTGATCAATTCATCGTCGCAGTGTGACTTATTCTGTTTTTGACAGCCCATTCGGCCAAAGTGCTTGCGGACATTTTTTTTTCTTCGGAGTCACAGCATTTATTGTTCTCAATATTTTCTATCGGGTTATTTTTTGACGAATCTGCTTGTGAGATGTCGATCCCTGTGGTAGACATGGAAGCCGTCGCGTCATTTTTTTCATTATCAACTGATACGCAGTTAAACGAAATATTTTCAATATTGGTATCGTGAATATCGTTATTAGGCCGTAAACCTAATGTTTGCTCTTGATGATCAGTAAGCGCTGAGATGTCTCAAAAATATATTATATAATAATGTATATTATATAAATATATAAATATATTATATAATAATATATAATATTTTTGAGACATCTCACATAGCGGTTTTCTTTTTTTCCCTACTGTTGCCATTTCACTGTCAGTTGTGCTGAAAATAAAGATCAATGCTGACGGTAATATACATATATTCATGTCAATACACAAAGACAAATACTTTTACTATCTTAAAACATTTTTTTATGCTAATAAAATTAAATTGTGAAAAAAAATTAGGTAGAAAAAAATAGTATAAAAAAAGTAAAGAAAATTTTTAATTAGATGCTTTATAGACAAATTCACGGATAAAAATTTTAAAAATGATAGACAAAATCAACGTTACATTTTATGCCAGGAATAGAGAACATAATAATGAATGATTTTTTAACGTCAATCTTCATTATTGTTCAAACCTTTTTATAATAAAATCGTATCATGAATAGTTTTATATATTTTTTAACAAAAAGTATGAGACAGTATCAATAGAAAAAAGGTAAAAACAGTTGACGTTTATTTTAAACATATCACTGAGTAGTAAAACTATTGGCCGCATGCTCACCGCAGGACTAGTGACCATAGTCAACATAAGTTTTATCAATGAAATATTTTCTTTTATATTCTTACATCATATGAATTGTTCTCATATTCTTTTTCTAAAATACAATTAATGTTTTTCTAAAAAAAATTTTCTACAAATTTTTCTAAAATTTTTCTCGAATACAATTTCTAAAATAAAATACTTTGTTGTCCCCTAAAAAGACAGGAATTTTCATATTGCTAACGCATGAGGTTCAAAGACCCCAAGCGACGATATCGAGCCCTTTACATTACACAACTTCAAAGCTTTCAAAGCACAACTTCGAGCAACTTTGCATTACACAACTTCAAAAAAAAGAAGAAGGAAACATCCTATCCAACGTACAAAATAACCTGAACGCAGCAAGTGCTGAAAAGGAGGTCAACGAGTGATCCGATCGACGACCGTCGAACCAGACAAATAAAAAGAAAACGTGCGGCGTAAGCAAACGCCCGAGTCAACCGTACAGAGCTGTCCAAAAGCAACCAGATCCCGAGGATCATCGATACCAGACCGACCCAAGGACGAAGACTCACCAAATACCTTCTACAACGGAACAACAGAGCGCACGAGAACAGCAAACCAAAGCAACACGACAACAGGGAACAATACTGGCAATTTCCTGCCAAACAGCTACGAGAACGAGGTCAACATCTTGTGAACAACCGACTACGAAGCATCGATCAACATGAGGCGCATCATCGTACTGTAAGTGACGGAACATTTATCAAAAACATCCTCCAAAGCCAAACAATTGAACATTAATGTCAAACGAAGACGAGCGTCGTAAATTATACCGATTACCGGGTAACAACAAATGATCGCGTTCATTAAATTCAATTTTCGACGAACTCATTGCTAGAGTTCGCCCCGAGAATCAAACTGTCGAACAAGAACTACAGGAACCTAGGGAAAAACGATTTCGATCCGCAAAAAGTTCAGACGAAAGTCCAAATTCACAAAATTCCTCAAATAAGCGGACAGCTGCGAAACGTACCAAAATTCAATCCGCAGCAGATCGAACTGTTCATTTTTCTGACCAATCAACAGATTCTGATCAATCTCTGAAGAATTTTCCCTACTCCAGCTTAAGGCGTTACCCCCACTTGTAGCGCAAAAAAGGCCTTTGTCATGAATTTTTTAAAAGAAAACTACAAAACTTTTTCAATCGATCAATATACCACCTTAAAGAACACGTCTTGAAGAACTTTCAGTAATTTTTTTATTGAAAAATATTACATTGTTTAGTGGCAAATGGCCGTCAATGAAATAATGTTTTTATATACACGGTTTGCGGTGACCAACATTGCGGCGAAGTGGATCATCTGAAAAAAAAATGCGGATGGATTTAGTCAAATATAAGTATAAACTAGTCTTTGATCGACGGATTTTAAAAAATATTCATTTTTCACAAAATGGCGGACAGTCAAAGTTAATGGTTCGATTTTAACGAAAAAAAAACGGCCGTTTTTGGCTATAAAACGGCCATTTTTTTCGAAAAAAAATCGAACGATTAAAGACTACATTTTTATGTATTAAATAAGCCTGCAAAATTTCAAGAAGATCGGTTCTTTAGTGTTCGAGTAATCTTGGTCACCGACTTCAGAAATGCCATTTTGAGAAAAACGCGTTTAAAGTTTCAATTTCCGGTCGTTTTCACAACGGATTCTTCTCTTTCAACGCTCATATCTCAGTCAATTTTGTTCGGATCGACTTGAAATTTTCAGGACATATTCTCAGATACTTATACTTCAAAAAAATGCAATAAAAAAATCGATTTTTTCAAAATCGCAAGTGGGGGTAATCCCATAATTCAGATAACATGGCGCAAGAAAATGGTTTCATGACCCTAAAGGAGGCGCGAAGCCTCATTCCCCGATTTGATGGCGAAAAACCTGAAGAAGTCGATGACATAATTTAACCATTCGGCTATGCAAACGCGTGCGTTGCAGCAGCCGATAGACATTCCCTTTTACAATCCGTGTTAGCAACAAAAGTCATAGGAAAAGCGCGAAAAGATACCCGATATAAAGAAATTGAATCGTACGAACAATTTAAAGAAGAAATGACAGCATTATATGGAACGCGACGTACAGTAGCCGCGTTACAAGTCGATTTTAATACGTGCAAGCAAAAATACAACGAGAGCGTGTTAGCATACGGTCAACGACTCGAGGCCATAATGATTTAATTAATCGAAGCCAGCACAACCGAGGCAAGATCGCCTGCGGAAAAAATAACAATTGAGACATATGTAAGGAAATTAGCCCTATACAACTTCGAAAGAGGACTTCGAAGGGAATACCAAGTCATCGTAAAGGCTCGAGGATTCAAGGATCTCGGATCAGCCCTTAAAGGAGCAATTGAAGAGGAAAAATCGCTACAAGGAGGCGAATCCATAAACAGGCAGACTCATCTGGAAAAACGAACGCCGATCACGTGCAATAAATGTCACAAAACGGGACATTTAGCAAAGGATTGCCGATTCAATACATCGTCTTACGGACGATACAGCCTACCAGCTCCATCGAAAAGCGTGCAACAATTCAACATCACTTGCAATTACTGCAAAAAACCGGGACACGCGTACAAGAATTGCCGAAAAAGGAATTGGCAACAAGGACAAGGAAACTGATACCGACAGACACCGGGAACCGGGTATCATCAAAATCATCAAACGAATTATCAGCAGGGCCAAGGAACCAGCTACTACAACAAGAGTGGGCCCCCACGGCGCCCAAATCAGTATCACTGGAACGCAAATAAAAATAGGCCAAAAGAAGACAGACCGAAGGAAGAAAATCGCAACGACATCGAAAAGAAAAAAACAATTGGATCATTTTCGCTCGATATGATAACGGCAACAAACGTAGACAGGCCAAGAGAAGAAAACCGCGAGGACAGCGGAAATAAGAAAACAATTAGGTCATTCTCGCTCGATATGGCAACGACATCGAGTGAAGACAAAAAACGCAACGTCAGAAAAATAATCGAAGCATCGAATACAGGTCCGTCCAAAAGAAAAAAATACAAGGAAGAAAATAAAATCGTACTGGATAACGATGATCGATTCTGGAGGAGCCGCTAGCGACTTCCACATCGCGTCTCCCCAGGCTAAAGACAAAATCCTCACGTTGAAAGGAAACACCGGAGCTCAATGTAGTCTCATAAAAAAGAGTGTATTAAAAAAGGACACAGAAATAATAGAAGAAACGATCGAACTCAAAGGAATCGGAGGAAAAAAATTCTACGCACTGTGTAAAATTATGCTCGTGCTCGAAACACCCGCAGTAAACGTAAAACACGGATTCTACGTAATAGATGACGCAGTACCACTGGAAGTAGACGGAATAATAATATTGGACCTCATGAGAGAGCACAACGTCGACATCCTAAGCGGAAGACATATTGAAATATACGGACATCCGATCCCTATGCTGGACGGAACGAATAAAATTAAACTACCTCCCAGAACAGAGCAAATTCTATACGCAAAAACATTGCCGGCAAAAATAGGATGTGTCGCAGCAAAAGAAGTGCGACCAGGAGTAAAGATAGGCGGATGTTACGTCCACCCAGAAGGACATTCCTGCCTCATAGTAGTGCGAAACTCAAACAATGAAGAAATCGAAATAGAAAGGCCAACGGTGCAAATTGAAGAAATTAAAGAAGAACAGCCATCCGAAGAAAAGGAAATAAGTGCTGTAACGATCGAAGAAAAATTAAGAAGAAAAAACAAAATATGGGAAGAAATCAAAAGAGATTCGAACTTAAACCCAGAAGAAGAAAAATTCCTACGCGAATTTGCTGACGCATACGCTGACGTCTTCCGTTGGCGGCAGAGTCTCTTGGGTGCACCGCTATAGTGGAGTACCGCATAAGCGTACGACCAGGGACAACGCCAATAAAAATTCATCCATATCGATTACCAGAAGTCCACAAGCAAGAAGTAATGGCGCAGACAAAAGAGATGCTAAAAAACGAAATAATTCGACCGAGCAAGAGCCCATGAAATGCTCCTCTACTCGTCGTTCCAAAAAAGCCTGACGCCGACGGAAATATACTCAAGAGAGTGGTAGTAGACTTCCGAAAACTCAACGAAGCAACGGAAGGAGACTCGTATCCATTGCCTAGTATTACCGAAATATTGGACCAATTGGGACGAGCAAAATACTTCACGACTTTCGATTTGGCATCGGGATTTCATCAAATCCCAATGGCCGAAAAAGACAAGGAGAAAACCGCTTTCTCCACTATTCTTGGACATTACGAGTACAACCGAATGCCATTTGGATTAAAAAACGCCCCACCAACCTTTCAAAGGGCTGATGGATGCTGTGCTTGCTGGATTACGAGGACTAAAATGCTACGTATATCTCGACGATATAGTAGTATACGGATCATCGTTGGAAGAACACAACAAAAGGCTGACAGAAGTATTCGATCGACTGAGAGAAGCCCAATTAAAGGTTCAACCTAGGAAATGTCGATTTCTGCGAAAAGAAACCCAGTACTTGGGACACATTATTACTGAAGTGGGAGTAAAATCCGATCCGGAAAAAATAGAGGCTGTGCAACGATTTCCAGCCCCAAAAAACGTAAAAGAGGTGCAATCATTTTTGGGACTAGCCGGATATTACCGAAAATTCATACAGGATTTTTCAAAACTTTCAAAGCCGTTAACAGAACTAATTAAGAAAGGAAACAAATTCATTTGGGACGAAAACTGCGAACAAGCTTTCCAAAAATTGAAGGAAACTCTCAGCACCTGCAGTATCCGGATTTCGAAAAACCCTTCGTGGTGACCACTGATGCCTCTGACAAGGCAATCGGCGCGATTTTATCGCAAGGAAAAATCGGTGAAGATCTACCCATCTGTTACGCGAGTCGCACTCTGAACAAGGCAGAGATGAATTATTCAACAACGGAGAAGGAAATGCTAGCAATAATTTGGGCAGTAGCGCAATTCCGACCATACATATATGGAACAAAATTCACCATCGTGACGGATCATACGCCCCTCACATGGCTTTTCAACGTAAAAGATCCAGGATCACGACTGATGCGCTGGAGAATAAAAATAGAGGAGTTCAACTATAACATAGAGTATACGGGTGGCAAGAAGAATACAAAAGCGGATGCTTTAAGGGATAACACCACTGTGACGGCTTCAAAAAATCGATTTCTTTAAAACCATCTAGAAAAATCTAAAATACATTTAAGATTAAGATGCCGTTGGACCCAGGTCGAAAAAATAATTATTTTCGGAGATATTGAATATTTTGTGGAGCGGTGCAGCGCTCCGTGACGCTCGGGGTCCCGCGCAGCTGCGAGCCTCAGGGTCGGCAGGTATACCGGGCCTTTCCCAGGTCCTGCGGGTCTTTCCCAGGTATTGTTTTGTCTCCCTTCACAAAAACCGGCTATTGTTTCAAATATAGTTTCGAAAAAAAGCCATAGGTGGCGATAATTGAAAAATTTTCAAGGCAGGTATAGGGATAGCGTCATAGCGTCAGTTTGCAAATCGAAGCGATGCTACTCGTGTCTAAACGCTCCGAATCGTTTCGTTTATAAATATCGAACGCTCAGAATTATTCTTTGCACATCGAAATGGATAATCCGAAAGTGTACGCGGGGAAAAAGGGAACAAAACGGAGCTATGTGACGAGGAGTCGAACGAAAATTTCGAATCGAAAACCTCCGAACCGTTATAGCTCCGAAAATAGTTCTGCAGAGTATGTGAGCACGTCGGCGAAAAAGTTAAAATCGTCGGACGATTTAGAGGTCGGTGTTACTAACGATTTCGGTTATCGTATAGTACACCTCGTCAATGCATTGAACATTATATCGACGTTAGTGAAGTGGAAAGTGTGTGATCGCGATATAAAGTTTACTGAAAAAAGTTTGCGCGGACTCGGATTCAAAATCGAGGTCGATTGCGGCCATTGTGAAAAAGTACAAATCAATTCGTGTCCTATGATTGACAATGCATACGAAATAAATCGTCGGATCGTATTCAGTATGCGTCTTCTTGGCGTCGGTTTGAATGGCCTGATGAAGTTTTGTGCATTTATGGACCTACCGCGCCCCATATTTCAGTCTTTCTACGATCGAATCTTAAATTCGATTTCGATTGCTACTAAAGCTGTGAGCACAGTAAGCAAACAAAAGGCTGCACTTGAGGAGGAGACAATTTTGTTGGAAAATGGGGTGGAGGACGGAATTATCGTTTCAGGCGACGGATCGTGGCGTAAGCGCGGTTTCAGCTCGTTTTTCGGCATAACATCGCTAATCGGCTGGTACACTAAAAAAGTGATCGACGTTATGGTGAAATCGAAATATTGCAAAGCTTGCGAGCATTGGGAAAAAAAAGAAAGCACCGCGGAGTACTGGGAATGGAAAAGTACCCACGACGATGAGTTCCAGGCGAACCATAGCGGCTCCTCCGGAAAAATGGAAGTCGACTCAGCTGTCGAAATGTTTCAACGGTCTGAAGAGCTCTATGGCATAAAATATAAATATTATATTGGTGACGGCGATTCTAAAACGTTTCTGGGCATATCGAATAGCGATCCATACGACGGTTTCGAGATAAAAAAAAGAGTGCATCGATCATGTCCAAAAACGTATGGGGACGCGCCTCCGCGAAATCGTGAAAAAACAAAAAGGATTGCCTGACAGAGGAAAGCTCACCGAAAAATTGATTGACGAGTTGAGCACATATTACGGCTTGGCTATTCGGAGGAACAGCGATGATGTTGAAAAAATGAGGAAGGCAATTTGGGCAACTATCAAACATAAAATATCCACAGATAGTCAGCCACAACATGACGATTGCCCAGAGGGAGCCGAGTCGTGGTGTTCGTGGCAGCGAGCGGTCGCAAGCGGTAATATTTCTAAATATCGCCATTAGCCGCCTCTTCCTGAGGAAGTATTGGAGGCAATTACGCCAGTCTTCGAAAATTTGAGCGGAGACGATTTGCTGCAGCGTTGTTTGGGCGGCTTCACGCAAAACAACAACGAAAGCTACAACAAATCAGTTTGGGCAATAGCCCCCAAGTGTCAGTCTGGGAGCAAAAAAATCGTCGATATTGCAGCTGATATCGCGGTATTATTATTCAATGATGGCTTGACAAGCCTCATGAAAGTTTAGGAGACGTTGGGGATAACTATCGGCCCAAATTGTTTCAATTTTTGCGTTGAAACCGACGCAGCACGGATCGAGCTGGCGGAACGCTCGCTCACAGACGCTCCAAAAGAGGCAAGAAGAGCCTCTACAAGTTCGAGAAAAGATGCTAGGGACAATGATTTGCTTCTTGAAGGCCAGCTATATGGTGCCGGCATCGCTGATTAAAGGTAAACAAATTTTTTTCCAATTTATCGCATAAATTAACAAACCTAAAACTTTGAACGCGTTTTTCTCAAAACCACTTTTTTGAGTGCGGCACGCAGCAGAACTCGAGCAATTTTTATCCGATCGACTTCAAATTTGGACTGCAACAATAAAACTAGATTATCTAAAGAAGTACATAGGATTTTTTCGATATCTCAATAATAAAAAAAGTTATAGCCTATTTTTGACGAGAAATTTTGCTCGAAAATCGTCCTTTAATTTCAAAAGCGTGCCTATTTTTTGAAAATCAATATTTTTTCAAATCCCTGTGTACTTCTCTTCAAAATATCATATTATTAACGAAAACACTCGGTATTTTTTTTCAGATCGACATTGAAGAGAGTTCTGCTGCGTGCCGCGAACCACTGCAGAGGCTACAGTACCTGACGCAGGAGCTTCCCCAGCGTCACCATGGAGCGTGAAAAATTTGAAATTTTTTTTTATGTATCTTCAATAAACAACGAACAAACCAAAAAATTTCGAATATCTCTTTTTTTCCCACAAAAAAAATTCTTGAAAAATGGCAAAAAAACAGGGGGTCACAATGGTGTTGTCCCTTAAGCCGTATGTATGTATTGCTGCTGACGCGGCAAGAACCCGAGACGGAGGTACGGCACAAGAACGCCGAGCAGCGCAGTAGAGGAAGGCCGCGGAAGGCCCCCCGCTCCGCGCCGCCGCCGCCAGCATCAACAGACCCGAGCCAGCATGGCCGTGGTCAGCTGGTCCCGCGAGCACGTGGCCGGCCGAGAAAAACAATGCAGCCCGCTAGAGAGGAACGCCCACGCAAGGCGACAGAGGCCTGCGCGAGCGAGAACGAACCGCCACTCCCACCAGTGGAGGCGGACCAGGCAGCAGGCCCGAGCGGAAAAGAGAAAGAAATAGAAAAGACTCGAGCGCAAGCGAGACAACAAGCGATAGCGAGACAGAGACGGAAATAGGAGATCGAGAGTGCCCGAGTGAAGAGTAGCGAGGTACGATTCTGCAAGAATACCACGACGCCCTTCTTGGAGGCCACCCAGGCGAAAAAAGGATGAAACAACGAATAAAGATAAAGTACAGCTGGCCTGGAATGAATAAAGAAATAGAAAATTACGTAAAATCATGCGACAAACGCCAGAAAAATAAGATCACGCGACACAAGCATGCCCCCATGACTATTACCAACACACCCAAGACACCATTCGTCAAATGTACAGTCGATATAGCAGGTCTTTTACCCGAGACCGAAGCCGGGAATAAATACATCCTGACTTTTCAAGACGCATTGTCCAAGTATAGCGCAGCTATACCGCTAAAAACGCACGAAGCCAAAGAAGTAGCCAAAGGATTTGCAACCCAAATTGTTTGCAAGTACGGCACTCCAAAAGAATTATTGTCAGACCAAGGAACGAATTTTCTGAGTGAAACTTTCAAGGAGATGTGCCAATTATCCCGAATAAAAAAGATTCAAACGACGGCATACCATCCCCAATCAAACGGAGCATTGGAGCGTTCACACCGAACTCTCGCAGAATACCTGAAATGTTTCATTAAAGAGGATCAAACGGATTGGGATGAGTGGTTTCCATACGCGATGTTTACCTACAATACCACCCCGCACACAGCGACAGGTTTCACTCCGTACGAGTTGGTGTTTGGAAAAGTAGCCGATTTACCGACGGCGCTTAAAGAAGCACCATGAAAGACGTAGTCATACGACGATTATGTCTCCGAGTTACGCGAACGGCTTCGAGCCACACGGCACGTGGCGAAAGAACGATTGGAAAAAGGAAAAGAAAGGGTAAAGGAGGGGCGGGATATCGCCGCTGGTACGGTGGAGTACCGCCCCGGCGACCGAGTCCTCCTCCACGACACTACTGTACGCCGAGGCTGATCAGCGAAGCTTTCCCCCAAGTGGACAGGGCCTTACACAGTACAGAACAAAGACTCCAAAGTGAACTACACTATCGGCCGTGGACGTAAAGCAGTCCGGGTACATGTAGACCGGATTAAACCCTACGTTACCCACTGACCAGTAGAGTAGGAGGTACTACTCGCCTGGCCCGCGGAGGCTCGCGAGCGGTCCACGAGGCGTCGATCAACGCTTCGCCGTCTCGCGCCGTTGCCAAGCAACGGCCGAGCGACCAACGTCACGCGACAGATTCGCGTATGGGTGGCGAGCTGCCACCCGTTCAACAAAAAAAATATATAAATAAAAATAAAACGAAATCATAAAATAAAAGAAAATGAAATAAAAATAAAAGAATAAATAAATAAATGAACTAATATGAAATGAAATGGAAAGATAAAGTAAATAAAACAAAATGAAATAACGTTCAAATGAATGAAAGAATCTATAACAAAAATAAGCGAATGAAATAGTCGAAAAGAGAGAATAAATAAATTAAATAAAATTTACAAGAAGAAAGATAGAAAGAGCTCTAAATTTCTAGAGAAACAAAACGAATGATAAATGAAAGGAAATAAAAAGGTAAATAAACTAAAGATAGCGAGTCTAAAAAAAAGGAATAATATGCATGTAAATTGTTCGTGTAAATACAACAACAAAAAATGATGAATAAAAAGAAAAATAATAATCAAACAAAAAGAGGAAAATGAAAGGAAAAGCAAATATAAAACAATCTTTTTGTATATTGTTACATTTCAAGTTTAAAAAAAAGGAGAGAGAGAGATTAGAGAGGGAAAAAATCGCAATGGAAGTGAAAAACGATTGTTCGAACTCGCAAGAAAAAAAGGAAGGAAAGTATTGCACGTAGAAATAGGGAAACGAGAAAGAAAAATTTATTGAAAATAAAAAGGCAAACCCTTTTTGCAGGTTATTAATCTCAACAGTTAGGACAACAGAAGGGACTAACGAAAGAAAGGAAAATGCAGTATTCCAAGCAACGCAATTTTCCACAACCCCAGGAATTTATTACGAGGAAATCGGAAAACTACACACTATTCAGGAAATGTGGAAACTGGTAATCCGCATGGATCTTCTACCAATAGCAATTAGAGAAAAGAGTATTAGGGAAAAACTGGAAAAGCTATTAAAATTATGTCAAACGATGCCAGAGGACAAACTACGTTCTCTCGTAACGAGTTCCCTCGAAAACATGAAAGGAAAAATAAATTCCGAAATGCAGTCCATTTACGATATAACTGGCACAAAAGGTAGAATAAATAAAAGAGGATTAATAGACGGATTAGGATCCATTATAAAATCGATAACAGGTAAATTAGATGCGAATGACGCTGCGAACATCGAACGGCAAATCATAGCGATAACGAAAAATCAAGAAACAACAGAAGATGCGTTAAAAGAAAATTTGCAAATCCAGCAAATTACACTAGAAATGTTCAATCGCACAACGAATCGCCTCGCGGCAAACGAAGAAACACTAGACCGTTTAGTAAACAATTTAGACCGTGGAATGCAAAATCTCGGAACGCAAGTCAACAATTGGACGAGAAATTAACAACTATTAGCGTAATCATCGAATCCTTATTAAACGATATACGTCAGTTATCTAACTTTTTAGTAGGCTTGCCAAAAGGAATCGTTAATCCTACAATATTGCCGCCTAGACAACTCTACGCGTATCTAATAGAAGCATTACCAAATCTACCAAAAGGACTGAATTTTCCGACAAAAATACATCCAGAAAAAACTAACGAATTACTGGAAATTTCTGAATTAGGCGCATATAGTATTCAAAATACCCTCACCGTTGTGATAAAAATTCCATTAATCAACAACAACGAGTGTAATGTGAATAAAGATTATCCCCTACCCGTAAGAGTAGAAAAAGACACGTTTCGGTTCATAGAAACGACCGTAAAAATGTCATAATTGATCGAGAGCGTCGAGAATATCTGTCATTCACAGAAAACGAATTATCCAAATGTAAACGACAAAATTATCAATATTACTGTCATCCGAAAAACGCAAGACGAATATTACGATCGGGAGCGTCATGCGAACTATCGATATTTTTAGGAAAAGACCCCGAAAAGGCGAATTGTACACATCGTTTAGTTAAATTAGTAAATTCTTTGGTCATTGCTCTGGAACAAGAAGGGCAATGGATATATGTAGCCCCAGAGACAGTAGCTCTCACGATAAACTGCAAAAACTCTGCGACAACTCATGCGACAATTACTGGAACAGGATTATTGGCTTTGGATGGGAAATGTTCCGTCACCTCCACAGATTTTAAGATTGAAAATTTGAAGGAAACTGTACACGAAAAATTCCTACAATTTTTACCGCCATTCAACTTATCTTTTCTGACTACAGAAAACGAATTACCTCAACCTTTAATATTGGAAAATATTCCTCATACGATAATTAATGATCCATAGGAAGTTAACAAAATTGGCGAACGAATCAAAATATTGAAAACAAAATTAAACAAAAATTACGATCATGTGACAACACAGAGTCACATCATAGGGAATTATGCCCTCAGCGGAATGATTCCCTTCGCAATGATTATATCGTATTTCGGAATTAAAGTGTTACAACGGCGACGTTTAAATGCTACATCGCCGAACGACGACCTTGCTGACGTAGCTCCGGCCAGACCGCGAGCTGCCAAACGCAAGGCAACAGCTGACTCACAAAATCCGCGAGTCATGTTCACGCGAAATGCATCTCGCACACGCACAACGTAAATGCGTATGAAAAAAAAAGAAAATCGAAATATTAAAAAAAAAGAAAGGTATATAATATAATATTAGAAAGGCACTTGTACGTTCGTAATCTATTGTATTATTCTAAGCCGAGAAACGACCGAGAGACAAAACTTGCCAAAGCTATGAAAAAAAAATTTATTATATCGCCGAAATTGGGAATTTCGTCTTCCCAAGGTGGAGGAATGTTGTTCCCTAAAAAGACAGGAATTTTCATATTGCTAACGCATGAGGTTCAAAGACCCCAAGCGACGATATCGAGCCAAATATTTCACAAGCCCGATATTCCGCTCGACTCAACCGGAAAAACGCTGAATCGCAATCGAACATGTTATGCGTGTAGGTTCGGGTTATTAATCGTACTACTGATGGTTACTCGTTAGGCTCTTTATTTGTTTGGCCGCACGCTTCCCGCTCAGCAGCCTAACACCGTCTGCCTTCCAAGCCTCTCACTCCCAGCCACCACGGCTCGTACCGTGCTGCCCTCTCGGCTCGCACGGTGCTGCCACAACAGAACGAATCGAACGTTCTCGAACGATTGGTTGCGAAAACCCGAGTTAACAATTAGCCGAAAGAATCAATCGAAAGGCAGTCTTTGGCCAGAAGCCGAGGAGGTCGGTCTCAAGGCATAAAAAAGAATTGTAATATTGTTGCCTAATTTTAAATAAAATATAAGTTGTTCAAGTTGCAAATATCCCGAGTTGGAGAATTACTCGGAACGGAAAAAGTCCCCACATACCCTCGCCCTCGAGCATCCGACAACTCACGGTGTCAACTTACTCGAGAGCGAAATTCCGTGCTCTCCGCGCATCGTCAGACGCCAGGGCACAACAACTTGAAGATAAAAATAATACAGATTTATTATAAAAAAATCATCTTGGTGAATCTTGTCAAACGAAACGACTCAGTGACAAGACTCAGCTTTAAGCCTCAGCGAAGAGACTCAGCGACAAGACTCAGTGATAAAACTCAGCGATAAGACCCAGCGACAAGCAAAAGGGTGCAATATCCTATTTCTAAGTGAACAAAGTTTGGAGAAATGACTTCATAATAATAAATCTGAATTTTGTTTCCAATTCTCGCTTGTCGCTGACCTTTGTCGCTTGACAAGACTCACCGCAGTAAGACTGTTGATCGCAGTCGATATATACGCTTTATCCGGGTCACTTTTCCTTCGTATTGCTTTATCATAAATATTTGAAGCAATAGAGAATTGTCTTCTATACATCTCGTAAAAAAGTTAACAAATGAATTTAAAACTTATTTAGATATTGAAGCAATAACCTGACTTACAATTTTCTTTGGCTTCTGCGGATGTTTTTTCATCCTCAAATACAAGTAATAATAAACAAATATGAAGACGCGGTATATGAACTCACCAATTCTGCAATTTCTCATATTTGAACTGAATAAGTATAATCGGTTAGGAAAACTTGCTGGGATCTGTAACAAATGTGCAACATGAAAACAATATATCGAACCAGCAGTACATGTTTAAAAAATACATTTAAAAAGTTGACACATACGCTGAGATTTTCAACATACGTAAAAGCAATATTTCTTGAGCACCATGCGCTATCAAATGCAAAATAATATTTTTTTTTGTTTTCGACCGCAAAGAACAGCTTAGCAGCGTTGGTCAGCGATTATTCGCCGGACAAAGCACTGAGAAACGCTACGTTGTAACAAAAGTAGGCGCGG
Source organism: Ophion obscuratus (assembly GCA_964007375.1). Lineage (NCBI taxonomy): Eukaryota > Metazoa > Arthropoda > Insecta > Hymenoptera > Ichneumonidae > Ophion > Ophion obscuratus. The sequence goes on along the minus strand of OZ023312.1, from coordinate 65,462,720 downwards.
CCTACTTTTGTTAAAACGGTTACCAAGAAGGATCATTTTGGTGAATTTTGTCAAACAACAAGACTCAGCGATAAGCCTCAGCGAAGAGACTCAGCGACAATACTCAGCGATAAGACTCAGCGACAAGACTCAGCGATGAGACCCAGCGACAAGCAAAAGGGTGCAATATGCTATTTTTAAGTGAACAAACTTTGGACAAATTCGACCTCAAAGAAGACCTTAGCAGCGTTGGTCAGTGATTATTCGCCGGACAAAGCATTGAGAAACGCTACGTTGTAACAAAAGTAGCCCCTCTAATAAGTTGGTCAGCTCTTCTCTGCTGAAAATGCTCATGACAAATATTCATGAAAAATGTTGCAGAGCTTTTTAGCGGTTATGAATATTGAATTTACTCTATATACGTGTTAAGTTGATTATTTTTTTTTGTTGTTATTTGTTGGATGTAGGAGAGGCGAAGGGATTGAGCCTTTCTCAGTTCAACTCTGGCTTGATATGCGCGGACTTTTTATTTTAGATTATGCCGGTTTGCATGAAAAACTATTACACTATTGGACTTATAAATAGATAACGATTTACTTGACAAATAGATTATTAATACTAGTTGGCACTCGCCTGCCAAAGCAATCTAACGGAGCGTTGCTCCACTCGCTATGACCTATTAATTTACGCGGAGCCCCGACCGACCGCGTGGCGGGCTACTCCGATTTCGCGTCTTTCTTTCTCTCTCTCTTTACACGTGCGCTCGCTGCCAATTCTCGCACTTGACTCCTTATCCCGACTACTCCTCGACGCCACAGTCTCCCGCGTGCTGGCTTCGTCACTAACCGGGAGCTGCCTTAATTCGCCGCGGCTTCTTACCGCGTCCCCGTCGCAGCGGGAATTTCGAATGCATTTTCCCAGACCGTTAACACTCGGCCATCCTGCACGACGCTCGTCCTCGAGCGTAGCTACATTTATATATACACATTTTTCAGGTCGCAAAAAGGCTCAACACTCACATTCCACATTCAACATTTAATATTTAACTTTCAATATTCCTCCCCCCGCGTAGATTTGTGTCTGCGTTGGCGATTGCTCTCAGGGCACGTACGCCGGACCCTCGAAGGTCGCGGCTGTTCACCGCTCGGTTCCCCTCCGCCGACAAGATCATGTCGGGATGGTTCTTCCGCGCTAGAGTTTGCAGTGTTGCTTTCCCGTCCGTTGCTTGTGCGATCGCAGGCCCGCCGAAACCACGCCTTCCTCTGCATCATTGCTGGGCTCGTCATCGGATTCCTCTTCCTCCGGGGACCATAGTTTTAATTGACTCGCATGAGCGGTGGTAGCGTACCGACGTCCACCTTTCCCCGACTGCAGGTCGCATACGTGGTAAGTATCCCCAGCGAGCCGTCGAACGACAACCAGGGGTCCTCGGTATCTTTCCTGGAGCTTGGTGGAGTCTCCTGTTGAGCGAAGTGCGGCCTTCATATATACGAGACTTCCCACCTCGAAGTCCACGTTCCTCAAGCGCGTTCTATCATACCGGTCCTTAGTTCGTTTTTGCTGCTGCGTGATCCGCTGCCTTGCCTCTTCTCGCGATGTTCGTGGATCGTCATATGCGTGGTCTGGGTCGACCACCTGACGCAAAACGCCCTCGTTCCGATGCGGTAGGTAGCCTAGTAACAGCTCAAAAGGTGATTTGCCGGTACTCGCGTGCCTCATCTCGTTCACATCGCTCTGAGTACGGAGCAACTCTCGGTCCCACGCCCGACTATTTTCCTCGTCGACACTGCTTCGAAGTGCGGGTAATAGGGTCGCGTTCCAGCGCTCCACTTGACCGTTCGCTTGTGGATGTCGCGGCGAGTTCAGCGTGTGTTTGATGCCCTGCCGATGGCAAAACTCCCGGAATGCCTCCGATGTGAAGCAGGTGCCTCTATCCCACACTATGCGCATTGGTGCGCTATAGTCACACACAAATTTCTCCAGATGCGGCAGAATACTTCGGGTCTTGGTGTTCCGGACGGCTCGTAAGATGGCGAATTTGGTGAGATTATCGACTATTACAAAAATGAATTTGTTCACGCGGCCGCTTGTTTCGAAGGGCCCCAAATGGTCCATATGAACGATTTCAAACGGACGCCGTCCTGGTGGAATGGGGTGCAAAATCCCCGCTTGTCGCCCGACCCTGGGCTTGTGAGCAAGGCACTGGACACAAGCCCCGATGTGCCTCCGCACATAAGCTTTCATCCTGGGGAAATGATATTGATGACGCAGCCTCGCAACCACTCGTTCCGCCCCTTGGTGGCTTTTTAAGTCGTTGTACCGTACCACTAACCCCTTACTCATAGGTCGTGGCACCACGTACAACCGGCGTCCCTCAGTTTTACGATAGACGATTCCCGCCTGTAGCTCCAGCCCTTCGACGCGGCCACGCTAGTCCTTGGTCCGCTGATTCACCGGCTTCTCCAGAATGCATTTTTTCGCTGCCAACTCGGGATCACAATGCTGGTACATTTGCACCAGATCTTCTTCGTTGAAAATTGTAGTGATGCGTGGTGGGTCGATCGCCTCCGGATCGTTGACGGGCGCTCGACTCAGTGCATCGACGTGGGCCATTTTCGTTCCGGCACGATGGACGATCTTGAAGTCGCACTCGCTGAGTTGCCCATCCCATCGAACGATCTGCGGGTTAAGCGTTCGTTGCGTACTTAAATAGACTAACGCATTACAATCTGTCACAACAGTAAAGGTCAGATTGGCTAACATTTGCCGTAGCCTGCCCACAGCCCAAACCACCGCTAAGAGTTCCAATTTAGAGCTATGGTACGCGTGCTCTACCTCCGTGGTCCGCCTACTAACGGCGTACACTAAGCGCAGGACGCCTTTCGCGTCTCGCTGGAACAGCATTGCCACCAGCCCCTCAGCGCTCGCATCGGTGTGTACTTCGGTCTCCGCACGAGGGTTAAACGTCGCCAACACCGGATGAGAGGTTAGGGCTCCTCGCAACACTTCGAACGCTTTCCGTTGCGCGTCGCCCCACACAAATTCGGTCTCTTGCTTCAACAAGCTGGTTAATGGTTCCGCAGTCTGGGCAAAGCGCGGCACAAATTTCCGGAAGTACCCGGTAAGTCCCAAATAACGCCGCACCTCGTGTGCGTTTCGCGGCTCTGGAAAGTTCTTAATTGCATCGACTTTATGCATTCCTGGTTCGATACCGTCCGCCGACAGTTCGTAGCCTAAATACGAGACTTTTTGGTATAAAAATTTACATTTCTTTAACTTAAGAGTAAGGCCCGCTGCACGCAACGCTACGAGGACCTGCCTCAATTTACTCTTAAGTGTCGGCCAGTCTGCTCCGGGTATCAAGATATCGTCGAGATAATATAATATTACCTGGTCCCGCAGAGGCCCAAGTGCGCGCTGCATAGCCTTTGAAAAGAAGGCGGGCCCATTCATAAGACCGAAGACCATTCTGGTGAATTCCGCGGTCTCGTCAGCGATAATTATCGCCGTCTTCTCTCGAGCCTCAGCGGTCAAGGGGATCTGCAGGTATCCGTGAGCTAGATCTAAAACAATGAATAATTTACTATCGCGAATACATGCTAAATGGTCGTCGATATTCGGTAATAGAAAATGAATCCGCTCAGTTTGCTGATTCCGTTTTCGAAAATCGACGCAAAGGCGCGATTCGCCATTCTTTTTCTTTACTAATAATACAGGACTTGCACAAGGCGACTCAGTGTCCTGGATACTTCCGGCTTCTCGCCAATCTTTTAAAATGGATTTAATCTCCGTACGCTCTTTTTCCGTGGCACGGTACGGTTTAGAGTGAACGGGCACAGCCCCTTCTTTTTCGCGAATCGTCATTGCTAACTGTGTGGCGCAACCTAAATCCTGCAATCCTACCGAAACACAATCTCGAAATTCGTGAATGACAGCGCACAAATCCCTCACGACCTCGTCTGGTTGCTCCGGTCCCACATCGAGATCTTCAGCCCGTACCGGCGAAGCCCTCGCTGCTACATGCTCTCGGGCTGGCGCGCGGCTCAGTTCTCCTCGTACGATGCAGCGTTCCTCAGCGTCGATTCGCCTCTCTGCTTCTCCCACGTTCATGGCTGGTAACGAATACGTATCGCTGGAATCGAGTACATCCACGAAATCAATAGAATACGGTGGTAGCACTGCTCCTCTAACCATCGACGGACCCGCTGCAGCGTTGACGTCCAGCGGCATCGGCTACTCGGCATTCTCGAATGTAAGAGTACCCCCCACCTTGTGGTAGTTGACCCTCGGGTGGTCGGTGTATGTTCGCCCAATGATGGCATCGACTGGCTGTGTATTGTCGGGGACCACTCGCAATACGACGTCCGGGACCTCGACCCCATCGATCGAGATCGTTGCCCTCACGACTCCCGGACTCGTGACCACGTAATCGGGAGGTCCGAACCCTTCGAAGGTTGCGGGGCCACCTCCATGGTATATCCTTCCACGAGCGCCTTGGTGGCTCGGATAGTACACTCCGAGCTATCCGGATCTATAAAAACGGTAACGTACTTACCATTGATGTGCGCGTCTTTCATATACTTCAGCGCAGCCGAGTCGTGTGGCTTCCCGATTGTTTGGATTGCAGCTGTGGAGTTGTCGGTGCATCGCCGACTGATGTGACCGAGTTTCCCGCACTTGAAACATTTCATTTCCCGCCGAGGCTCTGGGCAGTCGCGAGACAGATGTCCTCCCTTATTGCAATTATAGCATCGTCTCCGGTCGTCGTAGGCCCCTCTCGTGGTACTCGCTGTACGCAGATCTCGGGGTTGCCCTCCCGCTGGCTCCGTCGTGGACTTCTCGGTTGCCGGACGCACCCTGGAACCCGTCACCTCTCGCGTCGCTCTGATTCGTTCGGCACGTTCGTTGAGCAACTTCTCGTAATATTGTAAATCGTGGAGTAACTCGTTGAATGAGTATTACGCGGCTGGCATCACTGCACTGGCCAGTTCTTTAGACCACACCCCGACGAGAATTTCCGCTTTTGTCTCGCGAAATGTCAAGTCTAAATCCGCGCACAATTTGGCTTTTGAATGAAAGTACGTGGCTAGAGGCTCGGATTTGCCCTGCGACCGTGCCTTCATACGAGCCCACTGCATCGACATATCATTCCGCACGATGAATGTTTCCCGAAACGCTTCACGAAATGCCGGCCACGAGTCTAAGTCCCGCGATTGACCCCGAAGCCAATCACGCGCACCATCCCGCAAATGCATGCGAGCTGCTTCGAAAAGAAAACCTTCCGGCCACTGGTGCAATCGTTGCATCGATTCTAAGTTTTCTATCCACTCCCGAGCACGAGCACTCCCATCGTTCCCCGTAAAATTTTCAATATTTTCTGACAGGTTTGGGATCATATGAAACATCGGAAACGTCGGCGTTTCCGTTGGCGGCGCGGGTCTCACGGGTACGCGATTTGCGGCTAGGCCCGCCATTAATTGCACGAGGAGCTAATCTTTGTCTCCGTTCGACAGGAGCCTCCGAAAAGCCGACATGAGATCAGCCTGTGGCGCTTCGATCACAGACGATTGTTCGGGCGGGGATCCTTGCGGCCCCGTCGTCGCACCCGATTCGTCGTCTCGACCGGCGTCGTCGTTCCTTCCGCGCGGCGCATGCGCCCCGTCCACCTCGCTCGGCTGAGCGAGTAATGGCGGATTGTATGCCGGGGCGTCTCCAATCGTCACTCCCGATCGACCGCCATCTTGCAGTGTCTCACTCGCGCGACCCGGCAAGGATGCTCGCGAACCCCTTTCCCCACTCCACCCCCAACCTCGGCCGAGAGTTCGATTTAGCCCCATTTTACTGAGCTCCGAGCTCACAAATTTTTCGAAATCAGTCTCGTCGACCATAGGCGACGCCTTGCGACGAACTTATCCCTCTGTCCCACGTGTTCGTCACTTTTAAGCTGCACTCGCGTTTGTCCCTCGCGCCCGCTTTTTTTTCTCTTTTCACTTCGTTCATTCGCACAACCTATTTCGTCTCTTTTTTCCACTTGTGGAGTATTAAAATCCCACTTCTGAATGTTAAGTTGATTATTTTTTTTTGTTATTTGTTGGATGTAGGCGAGGCGAAGGGATTGAGCCTTTCTCAGTTCAACTCTGGCTTGATATGCGCGGACTTTTTATTTTAGATTATGCCGGTTTGCATGAAAAACTATTACACTATTGGACTTATAAATAGATAACGATTTACTTGACGAATAGATTATTAATACTAGTTAGCACTCGCCTGCCAAAGCGATCTAACGGAGCGTTGCTCCACTCGCTACGACCTATTAATTTACGCGGAGCCCCGACCAACCACGTGGCGGGCTACTCCGATTTCGCGTCTTTCTTTCTCCCTCTCTTTACACGTGCGCTCGCTACCAATTCTCGCACTCGACTCCTTATCCCGACTACTCCTCGACGCCACAGTCTCCCGCGTGCTGGCTTCGTCACTAACCGGGAGCTGCCTTAATTCGCCGCGGCTTCTTACCGCGTCCCCGTCGCAGCGGGAATTTCGAATGTATTTTCCCAGACCGTTAACATACGTAAATAAGAATTGAGGAGATAAAGGAAAAATGTGTACTCACCGCGTGCTGAAGTCGTCCCACCAAAATATTTTTTTTATTTCTCTCGTGGTTCTGAATCCAAGAATGAAATATTTTACAGAAAAAAAAAGTTGTGAATAAAAATGAGGAAATAACTAATAACAATATAAATTCACACTTTCTACAAACCAGTTTGTTTATTTTACACTGCACGTGAATGGCACTGTTCTCGACTGTTCTATTCACGATTTCACTTTTATAACGAAGAGTGGTATTCACCGTCGAAAGAAAGATACGCCGCTGAGCAAACTGACCAATCAAATGGACACTTACGTATACCCAATCAAAATCTCGTTGGTAGCGCCATATCAAAAGACTGCTGGGTGGGTAATTTATCGACCGTGCCCATTGGTAGGCAACCAACTATTGACCAACAACGGGAAATAGGTGCGAAAATGGGTGCGAAATAGGTGCGAAAATGGACATACATTGTATATACAAGTTTTCGAAAAGATCTGTAACATTACTGTCGCAGGTTAGATAAATCGTCGATATATGCGTTTTCTACGACCAACTTCGTGCCATTCGCCTAATCTCCAATCGTCTCTGGCATTAAAAAAGGAAATCCCAGTGAATACATCTCGGGACGATGAGGATGTATACAGGACACTTTTCGGATGAAAATTTTATTTGATCAGAATTTTTGTACTTCGTGATTCAATAAAAATCTGAAAACAATTCAGGAACAATTGGCATGCTATAAGCGATAATTTTCAACATTGGTATCACTCGAAAGTTATTAACAAATTGTTTAAACAATTAATTATTTAACAACATAACGGTGACTGCTTGGTTTTCTTACACGAATTAAGTGTGTCAATTTTTCTGGACGCTTATGATTTTTTTCAAAGCTTTCCTACGTTTTTGAAATACCCTTTTTCAAATTTTTAGAATAGTCGTATATATGCTTTTTTCGGCCTACGGTCTTTGAAACCTTGTAAAACTAATGGTAAACCTGTCCACAAAAACATATCCAAAACTTAAATTTTTTGTTTACACTTCATAATTTTGCAAAAATATTTCAAGACCGTAGGAAAATTTAAAAAAAATGTATAAACGGTCTGAAAAATTCACACTTTAAATTCGTATAAGAAAAACAAGGGATCACCGTTATGTTATTAAACAATTAATTGTTTAAACAATTTCTTAATAACTTTTAAATGATATTAATATTGAAAATTGTTGTTCATAGCATGCCAATTGTTGCTGAATTTTGTTCAGACTTTTATTGAATCACAAAATACGAAAATTCTGATCAAATGAAATTTCATCCGAAAAGTATCCCGCATACATCCATATCGAAAAACGTTTAAAATATGTCTAGTTGATGTTGGACACTATACGAGTTACTAAATCCAAAATATATACTATCTTATACATATGATGAATGTCCTAGAATGCTCTACCGCATGATGTTCCTTATTGTTACGTGTTTAATGTATGTTCATTCGACATTAAGATCTATACGAGGTACATGATCTATAATATATACTGTCGTGAACATCTGATAGATGTACTCAGAACGTTCTGCCGGGGACGTCATTTGATAGACGTTCAACGGATGTTTATTCGATGTTGAGCTGTGTATGAGCTACATAATCCAAAATATTTTATATCGTATACGTAAGATATTGTAACGGTTCACTTGCCCAAGTGGGCATCCGTCACATTTGACACGCAAGTATCACACCAACTCAGCGATAATTGCGTGCGATGGCCTATGGTCGGACCAACCGGCCATGCCGCCGGCGGGGCAGGACGCTTGTCTTAAGCATACGGGGCGAGCCCGCGACACCTCGCAAGGAGCTCCGCCCACCGCGAGGAGCAAGACGACCGCGGACTCGCGGGAATCGCCGCCTTTAGTCGTACATCTCGCATCCCGTGCTTTGACCACTCCTATCGGATCAAGAGCGTGACCTAAATTCATCGCGACGCCTCTTCGCACCGCATGCGCGCCTAATATCCTAGAGAAGAACCCTCGGGTATATTTTATCCCTCGATATGAGTATAGTATGCGAACGTCCTCAAAATCACCAACGCTGTCAACCCCACCAACGGAGTGTTCCTCGGCGGCGTGATTTCCCACCTAGTTCTCCAGATTCGCGGGAGAAATGGAATTTCTCCTGACGGGCCTTAGGCTATTTAAGGGCACGCACGAGCCGGAGCGGCACTCTACCGCAAATCACTCATCATATTACGTGGAGTCAACTGTCATCCGACGTCTCGGATCACCGGATGGTGGTCTCGCGGCCTGACCCTTGGTCCCATCCAAGAACAGACCCAGCTTCGGGTTAGATACTCTATTTCCGTGGGAAGCCCCAGCACTGCGCTGGAAGTCCGACCTCGGAAATGGAGTCGTCGTGGTGATTGCTAGTTAGGGAACATTATATAACATCCGATCGATTGCCCCTACGACGATCGATCGCCATACTACGTATTCATACACAAATACTCGAAATGTGCAGTCCGTGGAGGGCCGATCGCTCTCCGCTGCACCAAGGGAAGCTTCTTAAACCAGCTTCACTGGTTTGGCCCTCCTTGCTTGGCACCGAGGAGGCCCGCCGTCCCTCTCGGACGGCCCGTTATACACACTCGGGGTACGCCGGAAAACCCGGCCTCGAGCACGTGTATTATCAACGCTAGCTCCTCTAGCGCGTGAGCGACACGGCGTGGCACCCGTGCGCTTAGTTGCACTTTGCAACAGTGCCAACCTATAGTATCGCCACTTAAACCGAGCATCAGTAAATTCAAGGGCCATCGCTTTCCTTTACAGAAGCGACCCCGACTCCGGCGTAACGCGTACACGACGACGCTCGCGGCCTGTGCGAGTGCGAGCGAGAGAGCGAACGAAAGAGAGAGAGACCGCGTCCGTGAATCACGGGCGCGCAACACCTCACACAACTCTCCTGTCCACGTCTTTCCAACACGACGGGGCTTCTCGCCACCCGCTCCAGATCCCGGTAAACGTCGCTACAACCGAACTAATCTCGTTATAATCACCAAACTAACATATTAACAAGCATAATTGTTTTTCCACCCACTCACATCAAATACGACAATCCGATACATCAAATGCCGATGATGACGGATTGAGATAGGCGTCTCTGAGACCCTCTTACCAACTGAGGCATCTTCAAAAAACCTTTCAAGATCCCAATCATCAATTCCGGCACACGTAACGTACATCGCCCTTCAGGAGGCTACGGGAACCCCAAAAATCATCCTTCGGCAGAATATTCGCCGTTCAATCTCGTTTTCCTCATATCCGCACAAACGATCAAGGAAAACGAAATAAAAGCTTTCGCTGAAAATCGCGAAACGTTTCAATATATGTACTCAGAGCGTTCTGCCAAGAGACGTCATTTGATATACATTCAATGGATGTTTATTCGATGTTGAGCGGTGTATGACGTACATCACCCAAAATATGTTAAATCGTATACGTAAGATAGATGTACTTAGAACGCTCTTGCTAGGTGAGGTAATTAGACACACGCTTAGTGGATGCCTATTCAACGTAGGATTGCAACATTCAAAATATATACCATTGTATACGTGCAGTGGATGTATTTAGAATGTTGTAGCTAAGTACGTCACTATTAGTCATTCAATGAACGTTTAATGTACGTTCCATTAATGTCAATTGAATCGACTATATTGAGACTTTGAATGGACATATAGTATATGTTGATTTGAAGTCCCGTAGGGCCGTGGATGTGTTTTGGCGTTAAGGACGAAAAAAGTACGTCCATGGGACGTTTTGTTCTGTGTGGGTACAAACGATATACTCGTCAGTATGAATGGGTACAAACGATTGCTCGATAGTACAGACGGGTACAAACGTTTTCGCGGTGGTACGACCGACTTACTCGTCGATACAAACGTGCACAAACGATTTCTGCGGGGTAGTAACGATATACTCGTCAATACGAATGGGTACAAACGATTGCTCGATAGTACAGACGGGTACAAACGTTTTCTCGGTGGTACAAACGATATGCTTGTCGATACGAATGGGTACTAGTAGAGTAGCTGTAGCGGTTCTAACGCAAAGGGAGGTCACCGGATCGAGGGGAGGTCGCCGGGCGCATGTGACGTCACAGAGGGGCCTCTGTGGAGGGGGGCCATGTGGTCCTCGGAGCGACTGGCGGGGGGGGGGGGGGGGGCGCCGTCGATGAGTGTTGTGTGTGTGTGCGTGCGCGTTTGCATGCATGCGTAAGTGCGTGCGTGTATGTGTGTTTGTTTGTGTGTGTGTGTGTGTGTGTGTGTGTGTGTGTGTGTGTGCGCGCGCGTGTGTGGCAACCATATAAGGGTCGGAAAATTTTCGGTAATATGAAAACGCTAGGCGCCACAAAAAGGGCAACCTTTCAAGGCCCATTATTCATGACATGCAGCTGGTTCCATTCTGAAAGACAATGTCAATTGCATCTGCCTCGTCTCTAAGCTCGCCGATACTCGAGACAGGTCCTGACAGGTTCCTTGGAAAAACTATAATCATTAGGGATCAAAGGGACTGCGGATGGACCACTTGAGCGCAGCTCTTGAAAAGTCGAGGTCTCCATTCCGAAAGATAATGTCAAGATGCGTGCATGCGAGTCCACCCACCACGAATCTCGCCGACAATTTAGACAGGTCTCGACAAGTCAGGATTTCTTGGAAAAACTATAAACTTTAGGGATCAAGGGCCATTGGCGCCGATGGCCCACTTGAGCTGCAGGACCCATAAAATCTTTTGACTCGAGGCATCCCGACTTCCTGTTTTTGTCTCATATTCCTCGAGCAATCTACGCGTTATCGGAAAACTCTGCTTTTCCCCAAAAGAGGGCCAAACTTTTTTTCTCGAAGGCCATTTTAATGATCCGCTCCACTCAAATCTGGCCGCACTTTGCATGAAGCAGTCAGTCTGTTAACATCGTGAACGTTTTTTCGTACTCGTCAACATGGAGCAAATCTTGCATGACCAAGCCGTGCTTTAACACTCGCTCGAAGATTTTGCTGCGTGGGAGCAAGGATGCGTCAAGTTCCTCGAAGGGTTGGAAACGCAAAGCCGGATTAAGCGCCCGCGATTATTAATTGGACATCAACAGTCACTAATAGCTCAAATAGCGCGTCTGGAAGGATTGAGGAATTGTGTGCGAAGTCGTTTCATACACACGGGCGCAGGACATGGTGATCATGAGTTAATCTGGCGAGAGATTGAAACATCCTTCGAGAGTCTGATTTTGACCGGTTCCATCATCAATCGCAACCACATCGAGCCGAAACACTTTCTAACTGATGCTCGCGTCCTAGTGCTTCAACATGTGCAAAATATCATCGACAAGCACAACAGCATTAAAATTAATACAGTGTTTAATAGTGAATTCGCGAGTGGTGACAAACATGCGAATAAAAGTATCAACACGCGAAACTACGAACTATTTAGCACAAGCGATTTGAGCGAGTGGTGACAAACATGCGAATAACAGTATCAACACGCGAAACTACGAACTATTTAGCGCAAGCGATTTGAGCGAGTGGTATGTGTTGAGAATGTTCCATGCGCGTTTCCCGAAAGTAACTAGTAAGCGAGAGCGCTCATTGGCCGGTTGGGTCGGAGCGAGCGGCGAATGAGTGAGCGAAGCGAGTGTCGAGGGATGCGTGCATGAAATGAGCCTTGAGCTGAGAGAGGGAAGCAGTCGTTGCATACTCGTGGTGGCGAACGCTCTGTCGAAAATATAGTCAGTAGAAATAAATGAAAGTAAATTTGTTATAGAAACGAAGCGATAATTTATTTCTCCCAATCCCTCACACAAGACCCGAGTACGCTCTGTTCAACAGGTTATGGGCCCAGTCACCCGGAAACTGAGCAGTTTAGTGTGAGAGATTGGTTGCGAATTTCGTTCGAGAGTAGTGCGCGGGACACGAGGCCGGAACGCGGCAGCCATATTGGCGAATCGCTCCGGGAGTGAAAACGCGTGTGGCCACGAGGCAAAAAAAGGATCCGCGATGTCAGAAGCCATCTCGACGAAGAGTGTCGTGAAATTCGATGGAACGGACTATCAAAGCTGGAAGTTCCAAATGCGGGCACTATTTGTGGCGCATAAGCTGTGGGGCATCGTAAACGGGACGCAACTGGAGCCAGAGCAGGCCGGGGCTTCCCGCGAAGCGTGGATAGAAAATAATGCGCGCGCGATGTCCCTGTTGGGCTCGACGCTCGAGTCTACGCAGCTGAGGCCGTTACTCACGTATGAGACGGCTGCGAGCATGTGGAGCAAACTGGCTGCGGTTCACGAACAGAAGTCTGCGTCAAATAAGTTGATGCTGACCGGGAAACTGTGCGACTACAGAATGTCGGAAAGTGACTCAATCATGGAGCACATCGGTAAAGTGAATAGCCTGGCGGCTCAGTTAGTAGACGTGGGAGGAACCGTTTCGGAGGAGCTGATAATGGCGAAGATTCTGGGGAGTCTTACCCAAAAATACTCGGTGTTTCAGACAACGTGGGATAATATCTCACCGGCGTTGCAAACGCGAGCGAATCTCGAAGAGAGACTGCTTCGGGAAGAAACGCGGTTGTCGAAGAATGACGAGGTTCCGGGAGCATTTTCGGCGACGAGGAAAACGGGAAAAAACGCGGGTAAAAACGCGGGCAAAAATGTGAGTAAAAACGATAAATCGAATTCGCGGAGTTCGACAGGAAAAACAGGTGTGCGGGACAAAGCTAAAGTAAAATGCTTTAAGTGCCACGAGCTCGGACATTTTGCGCGGGAGTGCCCCAACAAAAAACGGGAAAGTGACAGTACCGATCGGGAGGAGTCAACTGGTTACGCCTACGTTGTGGAGCAAGCGAGCTCGAGTCGTTCGAGCGAGGCCGGTAACAGCGGGAGTTACGGTATCCCAGACAGTGTCGTGAAGTCCGTATGTCAAGCCGCGAAAAGAGATTCCTGGCTTACCGATAGTGGGGCGTCGCGGCATATCACGTTTCGACGCGAGTGGTTCAGCGAGTATCGTGAACTGAAAGATGGCGGCACCGTGTCTCTCGGAGATGATAAACAATGCAAGGTCGTGGGCGAAGGAACGGTCGTGGTCGAGGCATACGTCGACGGCAAGTGGATATCGTCGCGCATCGAAAAAATTCTGTACATTCCGGACATGAAGAAAAACTTGTTTTCGGTCGGAGTGTGCACGTCTCGGGAATACGAAGTGTCGTTCGCAGGTTACCAAGTGTTGGTCAAAGCCGGCGGGAAAGTTATCGCGTGTGGAGTCAAGCAAGAAAACCAGATATGCAGGATGCTGTTCCGAGTGAAGCGCGTAAAAGAACCCAATGAGGCAAATGTGGCGAGGACGAATGCTCAGCTGTGGCACGAGAGATTCGGTCACGTGAACGGGCGAGCGCTACGCGAACTGGTCGGAAAAGGACTCGTGGAAGGGGTCAAGTTACCGAAGGTTGACGAGTTCCTCTGCGAAGGCTGTCAGATCGGCAAGTCGCATCGGAAAACGTTCAAGAAGGTGCGCGTGCGTGCGAATACTGTGCCGGGCGAAGTTATACACACGGATGTGTGTGGACCGATGTCGGTCGAATCACCAGGGGGTTCGCGTTTTCTGCTCACATTCAAGGACGATGCGACAAGTTTTCGGTGCATTTATTTCTTGCGTCACAAGAGCGATGTGTTAGAGAAATTTAAGGTTTTCGACAAGCAAATCGAGAACAAGTTTGGGAGAACGATGCGCGTTCTCAGATCCGACAACGGGCGCGAGTTTAAAAACAAGAACATGGACAGTTACCTCGAGTCGCGCGGGATCCAACGGGAATTTACGGCACCGTATACGCCCGAGCAAAACGGGAAAGCGGAACGGGACAATCGCACGCTAATTGAGAGCGCGAGGACGATGCTGCACGCGAAAGGGCTGCCAACGGAGTTGTGGGCCGAGGCGTGTAGTACCGCGATTTATCTGATGAATCGAGCGAGTTCGTCGAGTGCGCGGAACGGTGCGACGCCGTACGAGATGTGGATCGGTCGGAAACCGAATTTGAGTCACTTGCGTATTTTCGGGTCCGAGGCCTTTGTTAATATTCCGAAGCAGAAGACGACGAAATTCGATCCGCGAGCGAAGAAAATGGTACTCGTTGGTTACGATTCGAATTCGTCGAACTATCGCGTGTACGATCCAGTGACAAAAAAGGTCACAGTGACACGCGATGTCGTCTTCAACGAGAAGGTCGGTGAAATCGCGTTCTCAGTGAACGGAGAGTCGGACGACGAGGTACCTCTACCGAAGACGGAAGAGGTGGAAGCTCCGGTACGAGAAGAAGAGGACGAGCAAGACACTGAGGACGAAGAAGTGTTCCTGCTAGCCGACGAGAATGCAGAAGGAGACCTGCCAGGAGTGGCGGAACAAGCTGGGGGCGTCGTGAAGCATAACCTTCGCGATAGAGGGTCGTTGTGGGCACCGTCGCGATACGACTCGAACGTGGCCGAGTATGAAATTCCAAGGACGTTCGAGGAGGCAGTACGCAGTAATGACGCCAGGAAGTGGGTTGAGGCAATCGACAAGGAATTGGATGCGCACAAGGAGAACAACACGTGGTCTCTGGTCGAGAGGAAACCGAGAATGAAGACGTTGGACTCGAAGTGGGTTTTCAAAGTCATCAAGAACGCAACAGGCGGTGTTGTGAAGTTCAAGGCACGCCTCTGCGCACGAGGCTTCATGCAACGGAAAGGAGTCGATTACACCGAGACGTTTGCTCCAGTTGTGCGCTACGATTCGTTGAGGGTGTTGTTGGCTGTCGTCACGGAGAAGGACCTCGAGCTGGCGCAGTTCGACGTGCAGACGGCATTTCTATACGGGAAATTGGACGAGGAAGTCTTCATGGAAGTGCCGGAAGGGTTGACTGTGAAACAAAGTGCCGCGGGAAGTGTCGTCTGTCGGTTAGAGAAATCGGTGTATGGTCTCAAGCAGGCACCTCGGTGTTGGAACCGCGAGTTTTGTGCGTTTCTAAAAGAGTACAAGTTCAAGGAGACCGACGCGGACAAGTGTATTTTCGTAGGCAAGGTAGCGCAATCTGTAGTGTATTTAGCACTGTTCGTGGATGACGGCTTGGTCGCCACGGCGTCGAGAGAGGCTCTGGAGCACGTGCTCCGGCGTCTCAGTGAAGCGTTTAGAATCACGGTCGGTGATACGAGCCTGTTCGTGGGCATGCAGATCGAGCGCGATCGGAAAGAAAGACGTATGTTTATTCACCAAAGCGCGTATGCAAGTCGGGTGGTTGAGAAGTTCGGGATGGGCTGTGCGAAGCGAATGAGTGTGCCATCGAATCCGAGTGTAATTCTACAGCCTGTCATAGAAGGAGAAGAGCGAGTGGAAAGCGTGCCGTACAGAGAAGCAGTAGGATCACTTGTTTTCTTAGCAATTGTATCGAGACCTGATATAGCGTACGCGGTAAATTCAGTGAGTCGGTTCTTGAACAACCACAGCCGCGATCACTGGCAAGCTGTAAAACAGATAATCGCGTATGTAGCGGGAACAATTGATTACGGTATCGAGTTCTGTGGCGGTGGAAGCGTGTCGGAGTTGATCGGGTTCTCGGATGCCGACTACGCAAGTGATGTCGAGACAAGGACGTCAATAACGGGCTACGTGTTCAAACTCGCAGATGGTCCGGTCACGTGGACTAGTCAACGCCAAAGACTGGTGACGCTAAGTACAACCGAGTCGGAGTATGTCGCAGCAGCGGCAACGGCGAAGGAGGCAATATGGCTGCGAAGCCTGTTAGATGGGATCGGACATCCCTGTGATAAAGAGACTGTGATCTTTGTTGATAACACTAGTGCGATAAGACTAAGTGAGAATCCGGTGTTTCATCAGCGCACGAAACACATATCTGCTAGGTATCATTTCATACGGGAGAGAATTGAATGGAAAGAGCCTGCGAGTCGAGCATGTGTGTACGAAATATCAAACCGCGGATATCTTCACAAAAGCTTTGGCGAAAGATCGTTTTTGTATGCTCCGTGAACGTATGGGTGTGGTCGAGCGAGCGACGCGCAGAAACGGTGGAAGTGTTGAGAATGTTCCATGCGCGTTTCCCGAAAGTAACTAGTAAGCGAGAGCGCTCATTGGCCGGTTGGGTCGGAGCGAGCGGCGAATGAGTGAGCGAAGCGAGTGTCGAGGGATGCGTGCATGAAATGAGCCTTGAGCTGAGAGAGGGAAGCAGTCGTTGCATACTCGTGGTGGTGAACGCTCTGTCGAAAATATAGTCAGTAGAAATAAATGAAAGTAAATTTGTTATAGAAACGAAGCGATAATTTATTTCTCCCAATCCCTCACACAAGACCCGAGTACGCTCTGTTCAACAGTATGAACAGCGTGTTATCGAGCCCACTTTAACATTACTCGATGAATTTCAAGAACGTGATAGTGGCTGGGCTCCGCAGAAAATACTTAACCTCACGATAAATGTGAAAAAGTATAATCCGATGCGTGCGCGGGTGCTCTATATCATTGCCGCGGGAAATAATGTTGAAGAGTGCTGCGGCTAACGCCATATCCAAAGATAATGCATGTTTCGCATTGGCAGTTGTCGCTGCTCCATACCCAGCCAAACGCGACAGTGACCGTTCATCTTCTTACCTTCATTATTCGACAGTACTAAATCTGAAGGATATCGAATTCTCGGTGACGACAAATCAAATTAAAAAAATTGAAGCTCATAACAATGTATCGATCAACGTGTATATCACCACCACCAAAAAGGACATTGTTCCAATACGCATAACTCAACACAAGAAGGAAAAGCACATCAATTTGCTATACATGCAAGACAACGAGGACAACAATGTGGGGCACTTCGTATGGATCAAGAACGCGTCGAGACTCGTGAAGGCACAACTGACCCAAATGGAGTATAAAAAATACATATGCGATCGGTATGTAGTTATCATTATATATATATATATATATATATATATATATATATAGGTAATTATATATGCTAGCCGAATTAAACCAAATAATCTTTTTTTTTGCAGGTGTTTGCACTACTTCGGATCAGAGGAAAAATTGCGATCCCATGAGTTCGATTGTGGAGCACTAAATGACTGTGCGATCGGACTACCAGACGACACTAATAGGCGGCTCCAGTTCAGCAACTTTAGCCGGAAAGAGCGTTATCCCTTCATTGTGTATGCTGATTTAGAGTGTGTGGTGGCAAAGACCGATGGAGAGAACCTAGCGAAAGATATGTATCAACAGCATGAAGTGTTTAGTATCGGATACTATGTGTGTTGTTCATATAACGATTCATTATCTTCGTATCACTCATGCCGCAGTGCTGATTGTGTATCATGGTTTGTCGAAGAACTAAAAAATCTAGTACTACTGATAAAAGAAATTTTCTGTGATAATGTAACAATGGTGTATTTAACACCGAGTGAGTGGGCTAGTTTTCAAGCAGCGACTCAATATCACATATGTGAGAAACCATTTGCGCAAGAAGATGTACGCGTTCGAGATCATTGCCATCTGACTGGGCGCCATAGAGGCCCCGCCCATTCCAACTGCAACCTAAATTACAAACAGTCATTTTTCATTTCAGTAGTTTTCCACAATTTATCCGGTTATGATGCACATTTTATAATCTAGGAAGTAGCCAGAGTATTCGAAGGAAGAACCGATGTGCTTCCAATCACAAAAGAGAAAAACATCTCCTTCACGAAGTATGTTGAAATTACAGACGACTCAAAACACAAGATCCAATTGCGCTTTATCGACTCATACAAATTCCTCAACACGAGTCTCGATAAATTAGCCTCATTCTTGACCGAGGACAAACTCAAAATTTTACGCACACAATTCCCAACTCTCACGACAGACGATTTCAGGTTGCTGACGCGAAAAGGGGTCTTCCCTTATGAATATATCGATGACGTGACCAAGCTAGACGACACTTGCTTACCACCACGTAACGCATTTTACGGTTCCCTGACAGATGCTATAGTATGTGAGAGCGAGTACGCACATGCTGAAAACGTTTGGGAGCGGTTCTCTATTCGAACGCTGGGTGACTATAGCGATTTGTACCCCAAGACAGATGTCTTGTTATTAGCCGATATTTTCGAATACTTTCGAAATACATGCGTTGAGAGCTATGGCCTAGATCCCGCGTATTACTACACATTGCCCGGATATACCTGGGATGCAATGTTGAAACACTCGAATGTCAAGTTTGAATTACTAACTAACATCGACATGGTTTTATTGGTTGAGCGGGGTATACGCGGTGGTCTAAGTCAATGCTCGAACCGATATGCACATGCTAATAACAAGTACATGGAGTCGTTTAATCCATCGAAAGCATCATCATACTTGATGTTTTTTGATGTCAACAATTTGTATGGATGGGCAATGTGCCAACCCTTCCCATATGCAGATTTTCAATGGGTCAACGACGTGTCCAATTTCGATCCATCATGCATCACGCTAGACTCACCTATAGGCAATATCCTTGAAGTTGACTTGGAATATCCCCAATCTCTACATGATGTGCACAAAAACCTACCGTTTTGTCCAATACATGAAAAACCGGCGGGTAAGCCGGAAGAAAAGCTGTTAGCAACCGTCTATGATAAAAAACGCTACATCATACACTACCGGAATTTACAACAGTGCTTACGCCATGGGCTTCGCCTCACGAAAATCCATAGATTCCTACAGTTTACAAAATCCCCATGGCTGCGTTCGTATATTGAGTTGAATACCCAGCTTCGAACGCTTGCCAAAAACGATTTTGAACAGAATTTGTTCAAATTAATGCATAATGCAGTATTTGGCAAAACGATGGAGAATATGCGCAATCCTGTAGATGTAAAGCTTTTAACAAAATGGGAGGGCAGATATGGGGCAGAGGCAATGATTGCGAAGCCAAACTTCCACAGCCGAAGTGTTTTTTCGGAAAACCTCGTTGCCGTGGAATTGCGCAATCTCGAGGTGAAATTCAACAAGCCGAAATATGTGGGTATGTGCATACTCGATATATTCAAATCGTGCTTGTATGGATTTCATCACGAGTATATGGTACCTCTGTATGAAGATAAATGTAAAGTCATGTATACCGATAAGGATAGCCTCATATATGAGATTGAAAGCGATGATATATATGCCGACATGAAGCGCGACATTTCAAAATTCGATACAAGCGATTATTCGGCGGACAATAGGTATGGTATACCGCTCGTCAACAAGAAGGTACCCGGTCTCATGAAGGACGAATGTAATGGAGCAATTATGACCGAATTTATTGGCCTTCGATCGAAAATGTACGCGACACGTGTCGAGGGTAAGAAAGACACGAAAAAAGTTAAAGGTGTCAAGAGTAGCATTGTGGCTAGGACAATCACGTTTGACGATTATGCTCGATGCTTGAGGGAAGAAGTCGAAAGGGAGCGTAATCAAACATGCATTCGATCAAAGTTGCAAAAGGGTCTACACCATTCGCGAGACGAAAATTGCTCTGAGTCCTCATGATGATAAGCGGTATATCATACCCGGGACCTCTGATACCCTACATGGGGGCATTATAAAATACAGTCGTAAAAAGTTTTGTAATTTTTTTTTCTACAACCATGATGTAAAATTTTGTACATTTTTGTGAATATCGATGTGTAAAACTCGTGAAAATTATGTATATATTTTGTTCACTCGATGTTGAAATTATGTTTATTGTTGTAAATATTGAATCGTCTAAGAATCGATTTATTATTTTCTGTAAATAAAGAAACGGACATTTTATAATCCCATGTGTTTGTTCACTCTATCCATCTCCCCGTACCCATGTTCCACGAAAAAAAACATGCATAGGTGTTTAAAGAGTTTCAAGAGACTTTCTACGACGTTCATGGGACGTTTGAAGATTTTCGTGAGAAGTTCAAGAGACTTTTGAAGACATTCAAGAGATCTTTGACGATATTCATAATACGTTTGAAGACGTTCAAAATACTTTCGAATACGTTCAAGAGATTTTCGACGACATTCATAATACATTTAAAGACATTCATGAGGGGTTCGAAGACGCGTGAGAGACTTTCAAAGACATTCACGAGGGTCTCGACGACGTCCAAGAGAGTTTTGACTCGAAGACGTTCAAGAGGTGCGAAGACATTCAGAGAGACTTTCGAAGACGTTATTCGGTGACGTTTGAGATAATATGACTTTCGACGACATCCATAAACCAAAGACTTCCATGAAGTTTGAGTTTTGCTGGCATTGTTTGGGTTTGTTTGGGATTCGCCCAAACATTCATCCCAAAAGGGGATTCACCCTCTCGCGAATGTCTTTAAAAGTCTTCTAAGCGTCTTCGAACCCCTCATGAATGTCTGAAAAAAGGATAATGAATGTCGTCGAAAGTCTCTTGAACGTTTTCGAGCCCCTCGTGAATGTCTTTAAAAGTCTCTGAAACGCCGTTGAATCCCTCATCGATGTCTTCAAACGTATTATGAATATCATCAAAGATCACTTGAATGCCTTCGAAAGTCTCTCTGAATATCTTCGCACCTCTCGTGAATGTCCTTGAAAGTCTCTTAAGCGTCTTCAAACGTATTATGAATGTCGTCGAAGTTCTCTTGAACGTATTCGAAAGTTTCTTGAACGTCTTCAATCGCCTCGTGAATGTCTTTGAAAGTCTCTTAAGCGTCTCCGAACCCCTCATGAATGTCTTCAAACGTATTATAAATGTCGTGGAAAGTCTTTAGAACGTATTCGAAAGTATTTTGAACGTCTTCAAACCCCTCGTGAATGTCTGTGAAAGTCTCTAAAACGTCGTTGAACCCCTCATCGATGTCTTCAAACGTATTATGAATATCGTCAAAGATCTCTTGAATGACTTCGCACCTCTCGTGAATGTCTTTGAAAGTCTCTCAATCGTCTTCGAACCCCTCATGAATGTCTTTAAATGTTGTAACGTTGCGTTACGATAAAGAGGCCATCCGAGAAAGGTGAGGTAAGCGGGCTGGCGTAGCTCAGTTGGTCAGAGCAGTCGACCGGCAATCGAAAGGTCCCGGGTTCGAATCCCGGCCCAGAAGCGCACCGCATTTTTTTCGGATGGTTCTCCTCAGTTTTTTCGGGGGATTATAAATGGCGCCCAACGTGGGGCCACGGCCTCAGAATAATCAAGATAAAGATCGAATTATCGTTGATTGCCGTGGAAAAGAATCCCCTCCTTGAAAGAGTCTCATTGAGCTAGCCCCTCCTTACCCTTCCCCCTTCCGTCCCTCAGACAATCCCCGCGTCTGTAGTAGTTCCCGTTGCGTTGAGATATTAGTTTGGGCAAAAAATTCGAGTCGACCCTCCAGAGCCGGATCGACTCTGGCAGGGGGGTTTGTAACGTTGCGTTACCATATAGAGGCTACCCGAGAAAGGTGAGGTAAGCGGGCTGGCGTAGCTCAGTTGGTCAGAGCAGTCGACCGGCAATCGAAAGGTCCCGGGTTCGAATCCCGGCCCAGAAACGCACCGCATTTTTTTCGGATAGTTCTCCTCAGTTTTTTCGGGGGATTATAAATGGCGCCCAACAGCGGGCCACGGCCTCAGAATAATCAAGATAAAGATCGAATTATCGTTGATTGCCGTGGAAAAGAATCCCCTCCTTGAGAATAGTCTCATTGAGCTAGCCCCTCCTTTACTCTTCCCCCTTCCGTCCCGCAGACAATCCCCGCGTCTGTAGTTCCCCTTCCGTACCTCAGACAATCGCCGCGTCTGTAGTACCCTCCCCCCTTCCGTCCCTCAGACAATCCCCGCGTCTGTAGTAGTTCCCGTAGCGTTGAGATATTAGTTTGGGCAAAAATTTCGAGTCGACCCTCCAGAGCCGGATCGACTCTGGCAGGGAGGTTTGTAACGTTGCGTTACGATAAAGAGGCCATCCGAGAAAGGTGAGGTAAGCGGGCTGGCGTAGCTCAGTTGGTCAGAGCAGTCGACCGGCAATCGAAAGGTCCCGGGTTCGAATCCCGGCCCAGAAGCGCACCGCATTCTTTTCGGATGGTTCTCCTCAGTTTTTTCGGGGGATTATAATATATTATGAATGTCGTGGAAGCTCTCTTGAACGTATTCGAAAGTATTTTGAACGTCTTCAAACCCTTCGTGAATGTCTGTGAAAGTCTCTTAAACGTTGTCGAACCCCTCATCGATGTCTTCAAATGTATTATGAATATCGACAAAGATCTCTTGAATGTCTTCAAAAGTCTCTGAACGTCTTCAAACCTCTCATGAATATCTTCAAACGTGTTACGAATGTTTTCGAAAGTCTCTTGAACGTCTCACGAACATCTTCAAACGTCTCATGAACGTGGGAGAAAGTCTCTTGAAACTCTTTGAACACCTATGCATATTTTTTCGTGGAACATGCGTACGGAGAGATGGATGGAGTGAACAAACACGGGGGATTATAAAATGTCCGTTTCTTTATTTACAGAAAATAATAAATCCATTCTTAGACGATTAAATATTTACAACAACAAACATAATTTTAACATCGAGTGAACAAAATATATACATAATTTTCACGAGTTTTACACATCGATATTCACAAAAATGTACAAAATTTTACATCATAGTTGTAGAAAAAAAAAATTACAAAACTTTTTACGACTGTATTCTATAATGCCCATATGATAGGGTAGCAGAGGTCCCAGGTATGATATACCGCTTATCATCATGAGGACTCAGAGCAATTTTCGTCTCACGAATGGTGTAGACCTTATGCAACTTTGATCGAATGCATGTTTGACTACGTTCCATTTCAACTTCTTCATTCAAGCATCGAGCATAGTCATCAAACGTGATTGTCCTAGCCACAACGCTACTCTTAACACCTTTAACTTTTTTCGTGTCCTTCTTACCCTCGACACGTGTCGCGTACATTTTCGATCGAAGTCCAATAAATTCGGTCATAATTGCTCCATTACATTCGTCCTTCATGAGACCGGGAACCTTCTTGTTCCCGAGCGGTATACCATACCTATTGTCCGCCGAATAATCGCCTGTATCGAATTTTGAAATGTCGCGGTTCATGTCGGCATATATATCATCGCTCTCAATGTCATATATGAGACGATCCGTATCGGTATACATGACTTAACATTTATCTTGATACAGAGGTACCATATACTCGTGATGAAATCCATGCAAGCACGTTTTGGATATATCGAGTATGCACATACCCACATATATCGGCTAGTTGAATTTCACCTTGAGATTGCGCAATTCCACGGCAACGAGGTTTTCCAAAAAATACTTCGGCTGTGGAAGTTTGGCTTCGCAATCATTGCCTCTGCGCCATATCTGCCCTCCCATTTTGTTAAAAGCTTTACATCTACATGATTGCGCACATTCTCCATCGTTTTGCCAAAGACTGCATTATTCATTAATTTGAACAAATTCTTTTCAAAATCGTTTTTGGGAAGCGTTCGAAACTGGGTATTCAACTCAATATACGAACGAAGCCATAGGGATTGTGTAAACTGTAGGATTCTATGGATTTTTGTGAGGCGAAGCCCATGGCGCAAGCACTGTTGTAAATTCCGGTAGTGTATGATGTACCGTTTTTTATCGTAGACGGTTGCTAACAGCTTTTCTTCCTGCTTACCCAGCGGTTTTTCATGTATCGGACAAAACGGTAGATCTTTGTGCGCATCATGTAGAGATTAGGGATATTCCAAGTCGACTTCAAGTACACTTTGCAAAAAAATTTAGGGATCAAGAAAAAATTCCAAATTTTTCGGGGATTTTCAACAGGCTGTAACTCATACAAAAATGGTCGTACAGCAAAAACAAAAAAAGCAAATTGTAGCTCTAAGTATCTAGTTTTCGGATCTGAGTTTGAAATTTTTTTTTTGAAAATATTTTTCGAGTAATCCTAAGAAAACCACCGAATAAAAAAATGTTCGAAATTTTTTTGGTTTTTTTTTTAAATCTACGGACGTGGAATTTTTTTTTTCGACTTAACCTCTATATGGACCGGATAGCTTGTTTATTCAGCTTTAATTTGGTTTTTTAAAAATCTCGATACGAGCATTTCTCGCTGAGATATCGGTGTTTGAATGGAAAAAGATCATTTTGTCTTTGATTACCAATATCTCAACAACCAATGATCGCACAGAAATTTTGAGGTTGGTTTCAAAAACTTGAATAAAGTCTCTGCAAGGATTGGCAATTGAATTTTGAAAAAAAATTTTTTATTCAATCATTACATGAATTCGAAAAAGCGACCAAAAAAGGGCTTTTTGTGGTTTTTTGGAAAATCAAGCGCCCAATCAAAAATATTGCGGAAACCACTAATGTTAAGTGTGCCTTTTACTGTTCAATATACCCACAAAAACCCTACGAAGTTTCAATTCAATCCAGCCAACCGTTTTTTTTCCCACTTGATCGAATTTTTGAAAAAATTAAAGGAGCAAGAATTTCGCTCTGAAAATGTCATAATTTTTATCAAAAATGAAAAAAAAAAAAAAATTTCATTTTTCTCTCAATTCTGTATTAGTGACTTGGAAAATTTAAGAAAAAAAAAATCGAAAATTTTTGAAAAAAAAATTCCAAAATTTTTGAAATTTTTTTTTTTCTTAATTTTTTTTTCAATTGGCCCTAAAGTAAAGAAATGTAGCGACTCACTGTCTCACCGATTTTCCTCTTCCGCACTTTAATTTTCCTAGTCACAAATTAATTGAATAAATTAAAAGTTGATACCCCCAAGGCAAGTCGAATATTCGTTCTACGAATATTGGGACAATAATTTTTTTGTGCGAATTTAAACAGTGTCTAAAAAAAAAACAGTTTTTCTTAAAACTTTTCTTAAAAATTTTTTTTTCAAAAATTTTGGAATTTTTTTTTTTATTTTGGAATTTTTTTTCAAAAATTTTGGAATTTTTTTTTCAAAAATTTTCGACTTTTTTTTTTTTTCAAAAATTTTCCAAGTCACTAATACAGAATTGAGAGAAAAATGATTTTTTTTTTTTTTTTTTTCATTTTTGATAAAAATTATGACATTTTCAGAGCGAAATTCGTGCTCCTTTAATTTTTTCAAAAATTCGATCAAGTGGGAAAAAAAAACGGTTGGCTGGATTAAATTGAAACTTCGTAGGGTTTTTGTGGGTATATTGAACAGTAAAAGGCACACTTAACATTAGTGGTTTCCGCAATATTTTTGATTGGGCGCTTGATTTTCCAAAAAACCACAATAAGCCCTTTTTTGGTCGCTTTTTCAAATTCATGTAATGATTGAAAAAAATTTTTTTTTTCAAAATTCAATTGCCAATCCTTGTAGAGAATTTATTCAAGTTTTTGAAACCAACCTCAAAATTTCTGTGCGATCATTGGTTGTTGAGATATTGGTAATCAAAGACAAAATGATCTTTTTCCATTCAAACACCGATATCTCAGCGAGAAATGCTCGTATCGAGATTTTTAAAAAACCAAATTAAAGCTGAATAAACAAGCTATCCGGTCCATATAGAGGTTAAGTCGAAATATTTTTTTCCACGTCCGTAGATTTAAAAAAAAAACAAAAAAATTTCGAACATTTTTTTTTCGGTGGTTTTCTTATGATTACTCGAAAAATATTTTCAAAAAAAAATTTTCAAACTCAGATCCGAAAACTAGACACTTAGAGCTACAATTTGCTTTTTTTGTTTTTGCTGTACGACCATTTTTGTATGAGTTACAGCCTGTTGAAAATCCCCCAAAAATTTGGATTTTTTTCTTGCTCCCTAAATTTTTTTGCAAAGTGTATATAGCCTATAGGTGAGTCTAGCGCGATGCATGGTGGATCGAAATTGACACGTCGTTGACCCATCGAAAATCTGCATATGGCAAGGGATGGCACATTGCCCATCCATACAAATTGTTGACATCAAAATACATCAAGTATGGTGATGCTTTCGATGGATTAAACGACTCCATGTACTTGTTATTAGCATGTGCATATCGGTTCGAGCATTGACTTAGAACACCGCGTATACCCCGCTCAACGAATAAAACCATGTCGATGTCAGTTAGTAATTCAAACTTGACATTCGAGTGTTTCAACATTGCATCCCAGGTATATCCGGGCAATGTGTATTAATACGCGGGATCTAGGCCATAGCTCTCAACGCATGTATTCCAAAAGTTTTCGAAAATATCGGCTAATAATAAGACATCTGTCTTCAGGTACAAATCGCTATAGTCACCCAGCGTTCGAATGGAGAACCGCTCCCAAACGATCTCAGCATGTGCGTACTCGCTCTCACATACTGTAGCATCTGTCAGGGAACCGTAAAATGCGTCACGTGGTGGTAGGAAAGTGTCGTATAGCTTGGTCACGTCATCAATATATTCATAAGGGAAGACCCCTTTTCGCGTCAGCAACCTGAAATCGTCTGTCGTGAGAGTTGGGAATTGTGTGCGTAAAATTTTGAGTTTGTCTTCGGTCAAGAATGAGGCTAATTTGTCGAGACTTGTGTTGAGGAATTTGTATGATTCGATAAAGCACAATTGGATCTTGTGTTTGAGTCGTCTGTAATTTCAACATACTTCTTGAATGAGATGTATTTCTCTTTGTGATTGGAAGCACATCGGTTCTTCCTTCGAAGGCTGTGGCTACTTCCTTGATTATAAAATGTGCATCATAACCGGATAAATTGTTTGAAAACTACTGGAATGACAAATGACTGTTTGTAATTTAGGTTGCAGTTGGAATGGGCGGGGACTCTATAGTGCCCAGTCAGATGGCAATGATCTCGAACGCGTACATCTTCTTGCGCAAATGGTTTCTCACATATGTGACATTGAGTCGCTGCTCGAAAACTAGCCCACTCACACGGTGTTAAATACACCATTGGTACATTATCACAGAAAGTTTCTTTTATCAGCAGTGCTAGATTTTTTAGTTCTTCGACAAAGCATGATACACAATCAGCACTGCGGCATGAGTGATACGAAGATAATGAATCGTTATATGAAGAACACACATAGTATCCGATACTAAACACTTCATGGTGTTGATACATATCTTTCGCTAGGTTCTCTCCATCGGTCTTTGCCAACACACACACTAAATCAGCGTACACAATGAAGGGATGACGCTCTTTCCGGCTAATGTTGCTGAACTGGAGCCGCTTATTGGTGTCGTCTGGTAGTCAGATCGCACAGTCATTTAGTGCTCCACAATCGATCTTATGGGATCGCAATTTTTCCTCTGATCCGAAGTAGTGCAAACACCTGCAAAAAAAAGATTGCTTTGTTTAATTCGTCTAGCATATATAATTACCTATATATATATATATGTATATATATATAATGGTAACTGCATACCGATCGCATATGTATTTTTTATGCTCCATTTTGGTCAGTTGTGCCCTCACGAGTCTCGACGCGTTCTTGATCCATACGAAGTGCCCCACATTGTTGTCCTCGTTGTCTTGCATGTACAGCAAATTGATGTGCTTTTCCTTCTTGTGTTGAGTTATGCGTATTGGAACAATGTCCTTTTTGGTGGTGGTGGTATACACGTTGATCGATACATTGTTATGAGCTTCAAATTTTTTAATTTGATGTATCGTCACCGGGAATTCGATATCCTTCAGATGCAGTACGGTCGAATAGTGAGGGTAAGAAGATGGACGGTCACTGTCCCGTTTGGCTGGGTATAGAGCAGCGACAACTGCCCATGCGAAACATGCGTTATCTTTGGATTTGACGTCAACCACAGCCCTCTTCAACATTATTTCCCGCGACAATGATATAGAGCACCCGGCACGCATCGGATTATACTTATTCACATTTATCGTGAGGTCAAGTATATTCTGCAGAGCCCAGCTACTATCACGTTCTTGAAATTCATCGAGTAATGTTAAAGTGGGCTCGATAACACGCTGTTCATACCACTCGCTCAAATCGCTTGTGCTAAATAGTTCGTAGTTTCGCGTGTTGATACTTTTATTCGCCTGTTTGTCACCACTTGCGAAATCACCATTAAACGCTGTATTAATTTTAATGCTGTTGTGCTTGTTGATGATATTTTGCACATGTTGAAGCACTAGGACGCGAGCAAGAACCGGTCAAAATCCGACTCTCGAAGGATGTTTCAATCTCTCGCCAGATTAACTCATGATCACCATGTCCTGCGCCCGTGTGTATGAAACGACATCGCACACAATTCCTCAATCCTTCCAGACGCGCTAGTTGAGCTATTAGTGACTGTTGATGTCCAATTAATAATCGCGGGTGCTTAATCCGGCTTTGCGTTTCCAACCCTTCGAGGAACTCTACGCATCGTTGCTCCCACGCAGCGAAATCTTCGAGCGAGCGTAAAAGCACGGCTTGGTCATACAAGATTTGCTCCATGTTGACGAGTAGGAAAAAACTTTAACGATGTTAACAGACTGACTGCTTCATGCGAAGTGCGGCCAAATTTGAGTGGAGCGGATCATTAAAAATGTCTTCGAGAAAAAAATTCGGCCCTCTCTCGGTGAAAAACAGAGTTTTCCGATAACGCGTAGATTGCTCGAGGAACATGAGACATAAACAGGAAGTCGGGATGCGTCGGGTCAAAAGATTTTATGGGTCCTGCAGCTCAAGTGGGCCATCGGCGCCAATGGCCCTTGATCTCTAAAGTTTATAGTTTTTCCAAGAAATCCTGATTTGTCGAGATCTGTCTAAATTGTCGGCGAGATTCGTGGTGGGTGGACTCGCATGCAAACATCTTGACATTATCTTTCGGAATGGAGACCTCGACTTGTCAAGAGCTGCGCTCAAGTGGTCCATCCGCGGTCCCGTTGATCCCTAAAGATTATAGTTTTTCCAAGGAACCTGTCAGGACCTGTCTTGAGTAACGGCGAGCTTAGAGACCAGGCGGATAGAGTTTTCCGATACCGCGTAGATTGCTCGAGGAACATGAGACAAAAACAGGAAGTCGGTACGCCTCGGGTCAAAGGATTTTATGGGTCCTGCAGCTCAAGTGGCCCATCGGCGCCAATGGCCCTTGATCCCTAAAGTTTATAGTTTTTCCAAGAAATCCTGACTTGTCTAAATTGTCGGCGAGATTCGTGGTGGGTGGACTCGCATGCAAACATCTTGACGTTATCTTTCGGAATGGAGACCTCGACTTTTCAAGATCTGCGCTCAAGTGGTGCATCCGCGGTCCCTTTGATCCCTAAAGATTATAGTGTTTCCAAGGAACCTGTCAGGACCTGTCTTGAGTATCGGCGATCTTAGAGACGAGGCGGATGCAATTGACGTTGTCTTTCGGAATGAAACCAGCTGCATGTAATGAATAATGGGCCTTGAAAGGTTGCCCTTCATGTGGCGCCTAGCGTTTTCAAATTACCGAAAATTTTCCGACCCATATGTGGTTGCCACACACACACACGCACACACACACACACACACACACACACACACACACACACACACACACACACACACACACACACACACACACACACACGCACATGCACGCGCGCGCGCGACCACACACACAAACACACACACACACATAATCATACACGCACGCACTTACGCATGCGTGCACACGGGCGTACACATGCACGCACACACATACGCGCACGCACTTATGCATGCATGCAAACGCGCGCGCGCGCACACACACACACATACACTCATCGACGGCGGCTCCCGCCCCACCCGCCAGTCACTCGACGGACCACATGGCCCACCTCCACAGAAGCCACTCTGTGAGGTTACACGCGCCCGGCGAACACCCCTCGGACCGGGTACGGCCCAATGCGTTAGAACCGCTACAGCTCCTCTACTAACTGGTACTAACGATATACTCGTCACTACGAATGGGTACGAACGATTGCTCGATAGTACAAACGTTTTCTCGGTGGTACAGACGATATACTCGTCAGTACGAGGGCGTACAAACGATTGCTTGATATTTCATACGGGTACAACCGATTGCTCGATAGTACAGACGCGCACAAACGTTTTCTCGGTGGTGCAAACGATATACTCGTCGAGGCCAACGTGTACAAAAGATTTCTGGGTGGTTCAAACGATATCCTCGTTAGTACGAATGGGTACAAACGATTTTTCGATAGTTCAGACGGGTACAAATGATTTCTCGGTGGGACAAAAATATAGTTGTCGGTACGAACTGGTACAAATGTGTTCTCGGTGGTACCAATGATATACTCGTCGATACCAATGGGCAGAAAGGATTGCTCGATCGTACGGATGAGGAAAAACGTATTCTCGTTGGTACAAACGATATACTCGTCGATACAAATGGGTACAAACGATTCCTCGATAGTACAGACGGGTACAAACGATTTCTCGGTTGTGCAAACGATATACTCATCGATAAGGACTGGTACAAACGATTGCTCTATAGAACAGTCGGGTAAAAACGTTTTCTCGGTGGTACAGACGATATACTCGTCAATACGAGGGGGCACTAATGATTGCTTGATATTACAGACGGGTACAAACGATTGATCGATAATTCAGACGAGTACAAAGGTTTCTCGTTGGTACAAACAATATACTCGTCAGTACGAATGGGTACAAACGTTTTCTCGGTGGTACAAACGATATAATTGTCAGTACGAGGGGGTACAAACGAATTCTTGATTTTACAGGCGGGTACAAACGAATGCTCGAAAGTATAGACGTGTACAAATGTTTTCTCGTTGGAACAAACGATATACTCGTCAGTACAAATGGGTACAAACGATTGCTCGATTGTCCAAACGGGTACAAACGATTTCTCGGTGGCGCAAACCGTATACTTGTCGATACGAACGGGTATAAACGATTGCTCGATAGTACAGACGATTACGAACGTTTTCTCCGTGGTCCAAACGATATACTCATCGATACGAGCGATTACACACGATTGGTCGATAATACAGACGGGTACAAACGATTTCTCGGTTGCACAAACGATATGCTCGTTGATACGAATGGGTACAAACGAATGCTCGATAGTACAGATGAGTACAAAGGATTTCTTCGTGGTACAAACGATATACTCTCCAGTCCGAACGGGTACAAACGATTGCTTGATATTACAGACGGGGACAATCGATTGCTTGATAGTACAGACGGGTACAAACGTTTTCTCGGTGGTAGAAACGATATACTCGTCGATACCAAATGGGACAAAGGATTGTTTGATAGAACAGACGGGAACAAACGTTTTCTCGGTGATACAGACACTATACTCGTCAGTACGAGCGGGAACAAACGATTACTTAATATTACAGACGGGTACAAACGATTGTTCGATAGTACAGATGGGTACGACCGTTTTATGGGTGGTACAAACGATATACTCGTCGACACCATCGGGAACAAAAAATTACTCGATAGTAGAGACCGGTACAAACGATTTCTCGGTGGTGCAAACGAGATAGTCGACAATACGACCGGGTACAAATGGTTGCTTGATCTTTCATACGGATACAAACGATCGGTCGATAGTACGAACGGGTACTAACGATTTCCCGGTGCAACAAAAGATATAGTTGTCAGTACGAACTGGTACAAAGGTTTTCTCGGGTGTACCAATGATATACTCGTCGATACCAACGGGCAGAAACGATTGCTCGATGGTACGGACGAATATAAACGTTTTCTCGTTGGTACAAACGATATACACGACGATACGAATGTGTACAAACGATTCCTCGATAGTACAGACGGGAACAAACGATTGGTCGATAGTTCAGACGGGTACAAACGTTTTCTCGGAGGTACAAACGATAAACTTGTGAGTTCGAGGGGGTACAAACGAATTCTTAATATTACAGACGAGTACAAACGATTGCTCGAAAGGAAAGTCAGGTACAAACGTTTTCTCGGTGGTACAGACTATATACTCGTCAGTACGAGGGGGTACAAACGATTGGTCGATAGTTCAGACGGGTACAAACGTTTTCTCGGTGGTACAAATGATAAAGTTGTGAGTACGAGGGGGTACAAACGAATTCTTAATATTACAGATGAGTACAAACGAATGCTCGACAGTATAGACGTGTACAAACGTTTCTCGATAGTACAAACTATATACTCGTCATTACGAATGGGTACAAATGATTGCTTCATAGTACAGACGGGTACAAACGATTTCTCGGTGGTACAAACAATATACTCGTCGATACGAACGGGTACAAACGATTGAACGATAGCCCAAACGGGTACAAAAAATTTCTCGGTGGCACATACGATATACTTGTCGATAGGAATGGGTAAAAAAGATTGCTCGATAGTACAGACGGGTACAAACGTTTTCTCGTTGGTACAAATGATATTCGCGGCAGTAGGAATGGGTAAAAACGATTGCTCGATAGTACAGACGGGTACAAACGTTTTTCCGGTAGTACAAACCATATGCTCGACAGTACGAGGGGGTATAAACGATTGCTTGATATTATAGACGCGTACAAACGTTTGCTCGCTAGTACAGAAGGGTACAAACGTTTTTTCCTTGGTACAAATGATATACTCGTCAGTATGAATGGATTCAATCGATTGCTCGATAGTACAGGCGGGTACAAACATTTTCTCGGTGGTGCATACGAAAGGCTCGTCGATACCAACGTGTACAACCATTTCTGGGTTGTACAAACGATATACTCGTCAGTACGAATGGGTACAAACGATCTCTCTATCATACAGACGGGTACAAACGATTTCTCGGTTGTACAAACGATGTAATCGTCGATACGAACTGGTACAAACGATAGCTCGATAGTACAGACGGGCATAAACGGTTCCTCGGTGGTACAAACGATAAACTCGTCCGTACGAGGGGGTACAAAAATTGCTTGATATTGCACACGGGTACATAGGATTGCTCGATAGTACAGATGGGTACAAAGGTCTTCTCTTCGGTACACACGATATAATCGTCAGTAAGAATGGGTACAAACGATTGTTCGATAGTACAGAAGGGTACAAACGTTCTCTCGGTGGTACAAACGATATACTCGTCAGTACGAGGGCTTACAAACGATTGCGTCATATTACAGATGGGTACAAACGATTTAGCGGCGGTACAAACGATGTACTCGTCAGTACGAGGGAGTACAACCGATTGCTTGACAGTACAGACGGGTACAAACGATTGCTTCATAGTTTAGACGGGTAGATACGCTTTCTCGTTGGTACCAACGATATACTCGTCAGTAAGAATGGGTACAAACGATTGCTCGATAGTCCAGGCGGGTACAAACATTTTCTCGGTGGTGCATACGAAGTACTCGTCGATGCCACCGTGTACAAACGATTGCTGTGTTGTACAAACGATATACTCGTCAGTACGACTGGGTACAAACGATTTCTCGATAGTACAGTCGGGTACGAACGTTTTCTCGGTGATACAAACTATATACTCGTCGATACGAACGGGTACAAAAGATTGCTCGATATTACAGACGGGTAGAAACGTTTTCTCGCTGGTTCAAACGATATACTCGTCAGTATGAGGGGGTAGAAACGATTGCTTGGAAATACAGACGGGTACAAACGATTGCTCGATAGTACAGACGGGAACAAACGATTGGTCGATAGTTCAGACGGGTACAAACGTTTTCTCGGAGGTACAAACGATAAACTTGTGAGTTCGAGGGGGTACAAACGAATTCTTAATATTACAGACGAGTACAAACGATTGCTCGAAAGGAAAGTCAGGTACAAACGTTTTCTCGGTGGTACAAACGATATACTCGTCAGTACGAGGGGGTACAAACGATTGGTCGATAGTTCAGACGGGTACAAACGTTTTCTCGGTGGTACAAATGATAAAGTTGTGAGTACGAGGGGGTACAAACGAATTCTTAATATTACAGATGAGTACAAACGAATGCTCGACAGTATAGACGTGTACAAACGTTTCTCGATAGTACAAACTATATACTCGTCATTACGAATGGGTACAAATGATTGCTTCATAGTACAGACGGGTACAAACGATTTCTCGGTGGTACAAACAATATACTCGTCGATACGAACGGGTACAAACGATTGAACGATAGCCCAAACGGGTACAAAAAATTTCTCGGTGGCACATACGATATACTTGTCGATAGGAATGGGTAAAAAAGATTGCTCGATAGTACAGACGGGTACAAACGTTTTCTCGTTGGTACAAATGATATTCGCGGCAGTAGGAATGGGTAAAAACGATTGCTCGATAGTACAGACGGGTACAAACGTTTTTCCGGTAGTACAAACCATATGCTCGACAGTACGAGGGGGTATAAACGATTGCTTGATATTATAGACGCGTACAAACGTTTGCTCGCTAGTACAGAAGGGTACAAACGTTTTTTCCTTGGTACAAATGATATACTCGTCAGTATGAATGGATTCAATCGATTGCTCGATAGTACAGGCGGGTACAAACATTTTCTCGGTGGTGCATACGAAAGGCTCGTCGATACCAACGTGTACAACCATTTCTGGGTTGTACAAACGATATACTCGTCAGTACGAATGGGTACAAACGATCTCTCTATCATACAGACGGGTACAAACGATTTCTCGGTTGTACAAACGATGTAATCGTCGATACGAACTGGTACAAACGATAGCTCGATAGTACAGACGGGCATAAACGGTTCCTCGGTGGTACAAACGATAAACTCGTCCGTACGAGGGGGTACAAAAAATTGCTTGATATTGCACACGGGTACATAGGATTGCTCGATAGTACAGATGGGTACAAAGGTCTTCTCTTCGGTACACACGATATAATCGTCAGTAAGAATGGGTACAAACGATTGTTCGATAGTACAGAAGGGTACAAACGTTCTCTCGGTGGTACAAACGATATACTCGTCAGTACGAGGGCTTACAAACGATTGCGTCATATTACAGATGGGTACAAACGATTTAGCGGCGGTACAAACGATGTACTCGTCAGTACGAGGGAGTACAACCGATTGCTTGACAGTACAGACGGGTACAAACGATTGCTTCATAGTTTAGACGGGTAGATACGCTTTCTCGTTGGTACCAACGATATACTCGTCAGTAAGAATGGGTACAAACGATTGCTCGATAGTCCAGGCGGGTACAAACATTTTCTCGGTGGTGCATACGAAGTACTCGTCGATGCCACCGTGTACAAACGATTGCTGTGTTGTACAAACGATATACTCGTCAGTACGACTGGGTACAAACGATTTCTCGATAGTACAGTCGGGTACGAACGTTTTCTCGGTGATACAAACTATATACTCGTCGATACGAACGGGTACAAAAGATTGCTCGATATTACAGACGGGTAGAAACGTTTTCTCGCTGGTTCAAACGATATACTCGTCAGTATGAGGGGGTAGAAACGATTGCTTGGAAATACAGACGGGTACAAACGATTGCTCGATAGTCCAGACGGGTACAAACGTTTTCTCGGTGGTACAAACAATCTACTCGCCAGTACGAACTGGTACAGACGATTGCTCGTTAGTACAGACGAGTACAAACGTTTTCTCGGTGGTACAAACGATATACTCGACAGTACGAGGGGGTACAACCAATTGCTTGATATTACAGACGGGTACAAAGGATTGCCCGATTGTACAGAAGGGTTCAAACGTTTTCTCTTCGGTACACACGATATACTCGTCAGTACGAATGGGTACAAACGACTGCTCGATAGTACAGACGGGTACAAACGGTTTCCCGGTGGTACATACGAAATACTCGTCGATGCCAACGTGTACAAACGATTTCTGGGTGGCAGTAACGATATGCTCGTCCGTACGAATGGGTAAAAACGATTGCTCGATAGTACAGATGGATACAAACGTTTTCTCGGTGATACAAAACATATACTCGTCGATGCGAATGGGTACAAACGATTACTCGATAGTACAGACGGGTACAAACGTTTTCTGGGTGGTACAAACGATATACTCGTAAGTACGCATGGGTACAAAAGATTTCTCGATAGTACAGACGCGTAGAAACGTTTTCTCGGTGGTACAAACGATAAACTCGTCGATAAGAACGGGTAAACCAGATTGGTCCATAGTACGAACGGGTACAATCGATTTCTTGGTGGTACAAACGATACAGTTGTCGATACGAATTGGTACAAACGTTTTCTCGGTGGTACAAACGATATACTCGTCCGTACGAGGGGGTACAAACAATTGCTGGATAGTACAGACGAGTTCAAACATTTTCTCTTCGGTACAAACGATATACTCGTTAATACGAATGGGTACAAACGATTGCTCGATAGTACAGACAGGTACAAACGGTTTCCCGGTGGTACATACGAAATACTCGTCGATACCCACGTGTACAAACGATTTCTCGGTGGTACAATCGATATACTCGTCAGTACGAATCGGCAGAATCGATTGCTCCATAGTGCAGACGGGTACAAACGTTTTCTCGGTGGTACAAACGAGATAATCGTCGATACGAACTGGTACAAAGGATTGCTTCATATGACATACGGGTAGAAACGTTTGCTCGATAGTACAGACGGTTACAAACGTTTTCTCGGTAGCACAAACGATATGCGCGTTGATACGAATGGGTACAAACGACTGCTCGATAGGTAAAACGATATACTCATCGATACCAACGTGTACAGACGATTTCTGTGTGGTGCAAACGATATACTCATCAGTACGAATGTGTTCAAACGATTTCTCGATAGTACAGACGGGTACAAACGTTTTCTCGGTGGTACAAACAATTTATTCGTCAATACGAATGGGTCTAAACGATTGCTCGATAGTCCAAACGTGTAGAAACGATTTCTCGGCGGTACATGCGATATACTTGTCGATACGAACGGGTAGAAATGATTGCTCGATAGTACAGACGGCTACAAAGGGTTTCTCTGTGGTACAAACAATACACTTGTCAGTACGAGGGGGTACCAACGCCTTCTTGATATTACAGACGCGTACAAACGATTGCTCCATAGCACTGACGGGTAAAAAGGGTTTCTCGTTGGTACAAACGATATACTCGTCAGTACGAATGGGTACAAATGATTCCTCTATAGTACAGACGGGAACAAACGTTTTCTCGATGGTACAAACGATATAGTCGTCAGTACGAGGGATTACAAACGAATGCTTGATATTTCAGACGGCTGCAAACGATTTCTCGGTGGCACAGACGATATACTTGTCGATACGAACGAGTACAAACGTTTTGTCCGTGGTACAAACGATATACTTGTCGATACGAACTGGTACAAACGATTGCTCGATAGTACAGACGGATACAAACGATTTTTCGGTGGTACAAACAAGATTCTCGTCGACACGAACTGGTACAAACGATTGCTTGATATTACATACGGGTACAAACGATTGCTTGATCGTACAGACGGGTATAAACGTATTCTCATTGGTACAAACGATGTACTCTTCAGGACGAAAGGGTACAACCGATTTCTCGATAGTCCAGACGGGTACGAACGTTTTCTCGGTGGTACAAACAATGTACCCGTCGATACGAACCGGTATAGACGATTGCTCGATAGTCCAAACGGGTACAAACGATTTTTCGGTGGTACATACGATATACTTGTCGATACGAACGGATACAAACGATTGCTCGATAGTACAGACGGATACAAACGATTTTTCGGGGGTACAAACAAGATTCTTGTCGACACGAACTGGTACAATCGATTGCTTGATATTACATACGGGTACACACGATTGCTTGATCGTACAGACGGGTATAAACGTTTTCTCATTGGTACAAACGATATACTCTTCAGGACGAAAGGGTACAACCGATTGCTCGATAGTACAGACGGGTACGAACGTTTTCTTGCTGGTACAAATGATATACTCGTCAGTACGAGGGGATACAAACGATTTCTTCATATTACAGATGGGTACAAGCGATTGCTCTACCAGGTGTGTAAGTATGAAACCGGAATTTTTGTACAGAAAAAATACGTTTATTGTAATGATGTGATACAAAGTATCATATCATTACCGTAGGGACATCCGCCAGTTGTTGTTGTGTTTGAGCG
Organism: Ophion obscuratus; assembly: GCA_964007375.1. Taxonomy (NCBI): domain Eukaryota; kingdom Metazoa; phylum Arthropoda; class Insecta; order Hymenoptera; family Ichneumonidae; genus Ophion; species Ophion obscuratus. Next base: position 65,424,123 of record OZ023312.1, on the reverse strand, counting down.
TCGTCTTCGTCCAACAAGGTTTGCAGGTCAGCGTCTTCAAACTTTTTCGGTGGTCTTCCACGTTCTTCGTTCCTCACGTCAAAATCGCCACTTTTGAACCGTTTGAACCACTCGAAACACTGTGTTATACCGAGAGCATGCTCACCAAACGCCTCCACAAGCATTCGATGCGATTCGGCTGCGGTTTTCTTCAGATGAAAACAGAAAAGTAGTGCTGTCGGCAAATCGTAATTTGTTGGCACAAAACTCGACATGTTTATCTCTAATAAACGAATGCTACTGGATGAAACTCGTGTTATTGTGAGTTGGAAATCTTTGTCGGATATCAATACAATAACAAGACACCGCTGACGTGATGTGTCGGTAACTGCATCGACATCTAGCGCCACCTATGGGCAAATTCCGGTTTCATACTTACACACCTGGTATACTACAGACGGGTAAAAACGTTTTGTCGTTGGTACAAACGATATACCCGTCAGTACGAATAGGTACGAACGATTGCTCGATAGTATAGACGGGAACAAACGTTTTTCGGTGGTACAAACGATATACTCGTCCGTACTAACGATATACTCGTCCGTACAAGGAGGTACAAACAATTGCTGGATATTACAGATGGGTACAAATGATTAGTCGATAGTACAGACAGGTACAAACGGTTTCTCGGTGGTATATATGAAATACTCGTCGATACCTACGTGCACAAACGATTTCTCGGTGGTACAATAAATATACTCGTCAGTACGAATGGGTAGAAACGATTGCTCCATAGTGCAGGCGAGTACAAACGTTTTCTTGTTGGAAAAATGATATACTCATCAATACCAACGTGTACAGACGATTTCTGTGTGGTACAAACGATATACTCGTCAGTACGAATGTATACAAACGATTTCTCGATAGTACAGATGGGTACAAACGTTTTCTCGGTGGTACAAACGATATACTCGTCGATACGAATGGGTACAAACGATTCCTCGGTAGTACAGACGGGTACAACCGTTTTCTCGGTGGTACAAACAATACACTCTTCGATACGAATGGGTCTGAACGATCGCTCGATAGTCCAAAATTGTACAAACGATTTCTCGGCGGTACATACTATATACTTGTCGATACGAACGGGTAGAAATGATTGCTCGATAGTACAGACGGTTTTCTCGGTGGTACAATCGATACACTTGTCAGTACGAGGGGGTACCAACGTTTTCTTGATATTACAGACACGTAAAAACGATTGCTCCATAGCACAGACGGGTAAAAACGCTTTCTCGTTGGTACAAACGATATACTCGTCAGTACGAATGGGTGCAAATGATTCCTCGATAGTACAGACGGGAACAAACGTTTTCTCTATGACACAAACGATAGACTCGTCGACATGAGCGGTTGCACACGATTCTTCGATAATACAGACGGGTACAAACTATTTCTCGGTGGGAGAAAACGATGTACTCGTCAGTAAGAGGGCGTACAAACGATTGCTTAACAGTACAGACGGGTACAAACGATTGCTTCATAGTTTAGACGGGTAGAAACGTTTTTTCGTTGGTACAAACGATATACTCGTCAGTAAGAATGGGTACAAGCGATTGCTGGATAGTACAGGCGGGTCCAAACAGTTTCTCGGTGGTGCATACGAAGTACTCGTCGATGCCACCGTGTACAAATGAGTGCTGTGTTGTACAAACAATATACTCGTCAGTACGAATGGGTACACACCATTTCTCGATAGTACAGTCGGGTACGAACGATTTCTCGGTGGTACAAACGATATACGAACTGGTACAAACGATTGCTTGATAGTATAGACGCCTACAAACGTTTTCTCGGTGGTCCAAACGATACACTCGTCAGTCCGATGGGGTACAAATGATTGCTTGATATTACGGACGAGTACAAGCGATTCCTCGATAGTACAGACGGGTGTAAACGTTTTCTCGGTGATACAGACTACATACTCGTCGATACCATCGGGTACAATCGATTATTCGATAGTACGGACGGGTACAAACGATTTTTCGGTGGTACAATCCATATACTCGTCGATACGAACGGGTACAAACGATTGCTCGTTAGTACAGATGGGTTTAAACGATTTATCGGCTGTACGAATGATATACTCTTCAGTACGAGGGAGTACAAAAGATTTATTGACATTACAGACGGGTACAAACGATTTATGGGCTGTACGAACGATATACTCGTCAGTACGAGGGAGTACAAACGATTGCTTGATATTACAGACGGGTACAAACGATGGCTCGCTAGTTCAGACGGGTACAAACGCTTTCTCGTTGGTACAAACGATATACTCGGCAGTCAGAATGGGTAAAGACGATTGCTCGATAGTACAGACGGCTACAAACGATTTTCCTGTGGTACAAACAATGTAATCGGCAGTATGAGGGGGTACAAACCATTGCTTGATATTACAGACCGGTACGAACATTTTCTCGGTGATGCATACGAAATACTCTTCGCTACCAACGTGTACAAACGATTGCTGGGTTGTACAAATGATATACTCGTTAGTACGAATGGGTATAAACGATTTCTCGATCGTACAGATGGGTACAAACGATTTCTCGGTGGTATAAACGATATACTCGTCGATACGAACTGGTACAAACGATTGCTCGATAGTACAGACGGGTACAACTGATTTATCGACGGTACAAACGATATACTCGTCAGTACGAGGGGGTACAAACGATTGCTTGACATTACAGACGGGTAAAAACATTTTCTCGATAGTACAGACGGATACAAACGTTTCCTCGGTGGTACAAGCTATGTACTCGTCGATACGAACGGGTACAAACGATTAGTCGATAGTACAGACGGGTGCAAACGATTTTTCGATGGTACAAACCATATACTCGTCGATACGAACTGGTACAAACCATTGCTCGATAGTACAGACGGGTACAAACGTTTTCTCGGTGGTACAAACGATATACTCGTTGACACGAGCGGGTACAAACGATTGCTCGATAGTACATGCGGGTAAAAACGATTTTTCGGTTGTGCAAACGATATACTCATCGATACGAACTCGTACAAACGATTGCTCGATACTACAGACGCGTACAAACGTTTTCTCGGTGGTTCAATCGATTTACTCGTCAGTATGAACTGGTACAAACGATTGCTCGATAGTACAGACCGGTATAAACGTTTCCTTGGTGGTACAAACGATATAGTCGTCAGTACGAACGGGTACAAACGATTTCTCGATAGTACAGAAGGGGAACAAACGATTTATCGGCGATATAGACGATATACTCATCAGTACGAGGGAGTACAAACGATTGCTTGACATTACAGACGGGTAAAAACGATTGCTCGATAGGACAGACGAGTACAAACATTTTCTCGGTGCTATAAACTATATACTCGTTGATACGAACGGGTACAAATGTTTTCTGGGTGGTGCAAACGATATACTCGTCGATACCAACGGATACAAACGATTTCTCGGTCGTACAAGCGATATACTCGTCAGTACGAATGGGTACAAATGATTCACGGTGGTAGAAACGATATACTTATCGATACGTATTTGTAGAAACAATTGCTTGCTGGTACAAACGATATACTTGTCGGTATTAACGGAAAAAAAATGAAAACAAAAATTTTTCAACGGTACATTCGGGTACAAACGATTCTCTTTTCAATCGCGTTTATTAAAATTGTTTAGCCATAGAGACCATATTTTCGTGGCTATAGGTGCCGCATCCAAGGAGCTCATTCCGGCTGGTAGAGCGAAACCCGAGGTAGCCGACGACATTGAAGTTTGCATCGTTGGATCTGAACAAAAATGATTTTCTGCTGATTTCTAACATTTTTCTGCCAGATTCGACTTCACGAAAATCATGTAAACATTTTTAGGATTCTTCTTTATCGACCTACAATGAATTTCCGAAATATTGTTTTCGATCAAGATGAAATTAGATATTAAAAAAAAATTTCGTTGCATTTGAACTATTCAAACTTCAACATCATAGTATCCGGAACGACAATGAGCTCCGACCAGGCTTTATAATCAGGTAGATCGATGTCTCGGTCCCCGACTTTGAACTTTTTGACTCCATCACCAATGGCCTCGATATCACCAGTGCCCTTTGAGCCCATGGTGAACGGAGGTGTCGGTAGAGAATCGATGACTCCCTGTCGTCTCATACGATCCTGGAAGTTGAGGCCACATGCTTTGTTTGGGTTAAGCACCTTACCGTTATGAATACTTTGCCCTCGATGAGTTGAGGCTCAGGTTTTCTCAGCGCCTTTCCACCCCTGATTCCCCCGAAGCCATTGAGTACGATAGCGGGCATGTACCTTGACTTCCAATGTGTTCTCCTCGCCGTTCTCCCTCGGCTTCTCGCTGTCATCATTTTCCTCGATCTTCTTCTCCGTGTAATCAACCGTGGACGTTTTCTCGTCAATTCTTTTTTGTCGAGCTGCTCGTTGTCGGGATTTTTCGCTCCTTTCGTTCTTCTCGGTACAAACACACACAAAAGCGTAACGAAGGAAACAAACTCCACTCTATCACACACTGCACGAAATATATTTCGAACAAATGCGCGAGGTTATAGACGCTTCCGACCTGTCAAAAACAAATTTCAAAATTACTTTTCTCTGCCATTTACTCATAAAAACAGGTAAAACAAAGCTAAAAATTTGGGCTTTTTCATTGTCGAGAGCATGGTTCTCGCCAAATTACCGAAAATGCGATGCAATGGTTAATAATTCACAATTGTCCACATGATACCCACAAACTGTAATTTTTTTCTCGATATTTCAGAAGCTGGTGAGAACATGCTCTCGGAGCAAGCGTCCTCCATGGACACAGCAAATTTCATTCTAATTGTTGTTCCGTTTGGGAGAATTCCCATTTCAAAAGGTTTTTTCGCGCTAGCTGCACTCTACACTCGGCAGTGTAAACGGAACTTGGGCAGTGTCTAGGGAGTGCAGTTTATTTCCTCGCGGGTAAGCAATTAAGCAACGCGGGAACAAACCTAATAGGTTTGTTCGCGCTAGCTACACTTTCTACACTTTTTTAGGGAGTGTACACTTTCGCGTTCGTTTTAACGGAAAAGACGTCACGCGCCAGTGTTCGCGTTACGAGTGTAGCTTCACTTTCGTGCCACTAACCCTAAACCTTCTACACTCGATCTTGACGAGGTGTAAAATTACACGAAAAGTGTAACAGTGATATTACTAGAATAACTCCATATCTAGCGAAACTGTCAGTGAGTGTATACAAAGGTGAGTACGACATAACATAAAATATTTAAGGCAATCACAAACAAATTCCCATTTATTACGAAAAACAATCAATAATAAAGGTTCAAAATAACAAACTATTATAATTATCAATCTCTGTCGATCAAGGTGATTAAATAATTGACATGACGTAAAATGTGTAAGGCAATCACAAACAAATTCTCGTTTATTATGAAAAACAATCAATAATTAAGGTTCAAAATAACAAAGTATTATAATTATCAATTTCTATTGATCAAGGTTATAAAAAAATTGACAACATATAATGCCAAGTGGTTATTATAAATTCGCAGTATCACAATCCATTCCAATCTACTGTCAACGCAAACAGAAACTAACATGGAACAGGAGCAAAAAATTAAGTCAGCAGTGCTGTTCCGAGATTCAGAAGGCGGCTTAGTCGTTGATGCTGACAACACCGTGTGCATTTCTAAAGGTTTTGGATTTCTACAATCGTATCACTAACACTCTATTCTATATAAAACCGGTATCAATACATCCATTTTGAGCGCAATTACAAGTACAAGTTAATAATTTGAATAACACCATCCATTGTAATCAGTTTACGAGATCAACAAACTTGAGGTTACACGGTATATCTCTTTAACGTGTTAGCGACTATGCTAGTATTAATTTAAATTTGCCGCGAAACGTGGCGAGTTGCGAGAGGCGCTGGCGGCGCTTCCGCCCAGCCAGCGGGGGAGCGCAACGAAGGCGCGTAGCCGAGGAGTCGGTCGTGAGACGCGAACACGAAAAGACGTGCGTCTCGTAGAGAGAGAGAGAGAGAAAGGAGATGCCCGCCGGGCGGTCGTGTCAGGACTCCGAAAATACAAAAGAAATACAATCGTGTGTAATCGGGTGCAAAACTAAGCACCGTCGCGTCGCGATAAAAAGCATTAACATTAAAGAACTCTAGGCTAACGCGAGCCACGAATATTTGTCTTTATTATTAAGCATTATCATTGTTAGTATCTTTAAAATGTTAGGCTAAACCGCGAATTACTGAATAAATAGTCCTATTGCCACTCGTGCTGGCCATGAGGGATTTGTTTCTTATAATAAAATGTGTCGGCCTTACCATTATTATTTCCAAGTCCCAGAGTAACAATTAACAAACGGTTAAATGAGACTCCGCGTGGCAGGCGTGTGGCACATGGCCTGAATAAAAGTTCTGCGTCCTCCCGCAGAGAGCCAAGAAAAAAGACTAGTTTAGTTACGACTGAGTCACAATTTTGTATTATTTTTCATGATATTTTTTTGTACATGTAAACACATGTAGAATAAACCGTCCAAACCCCATATTGAGTGTTTTTTAAATATTTATAAAAAAATCCAAAACAGATCTCGTTTTTCGATGAGCCACATAGATGTAACGCCTAAGACGGCTGTGGACGCAACGGAAGTTAGGCTAGCTAGTGAAACGCGGGTAGCTAGTGATAGGAATGGGTCCAATGGAGAAGGGTATCACGTAGAAACCCGCAAGGGTTTACGTTAGAACTGAGGAAATACAATAATAAAAAATTAATTACTTTTTGAACAAAATATTTTTTGTAAGCGGAGGTTTGTGTGTGTCCGTAACAAATGAAAAATCGAAAAGGGCCCACACACCATCATATCAAATCTAATATAAATATGTAAACATATGTATCGTACGCAAGTGCCACCGGGTACCAATGTTTAGGTGTTTTCAGGTGATGGAGACTTCCTTTTTTTCAAATACTTATTTCGTATCGACCGTTACTATTTCTCATTATTCTTAAAATATTTGTCATGATCGACACAATCGGAGATTTTTTATTACACAAGGAATTTTACGTCACCTATTTTATTACACAATCGAGCATTCTTTATTACACAAGAATTTTACGTCAGTAGAAAAACTGGAGTCAAATCACAAACTAAAGTAACAATGAAAAATATGATTTATCTGGTTCAATTTTTCAAGTTGCAGTCCGCTTCCCCTGTTTCGATGGAGTGTAACTTACACCCGCACTTGCGAAAGTTTCGATCAATTCAAGTTTCGTAAAAAGGATGCCAGCAAAAGAAACCTCGTTGTCCGTGCCTTTTGGCACGGTCAATTTTTTCCCCTAATTATTCCCGGTTCCGCTCCTTCACCTGAAAATATAATAAAAAGTATCATTACGGTAGCATTAATTATCCCACTGGCAAAAATAACTACTTACTGCCACCTCCGTCGAGCGCCCTCGAGGTACCGCTCCGTCACGATACCTCCGTTGGAGTTACCCCGGGGCACCTTACCATCAATGACTCTCACTGATCTCTAGCGGATTGGGAGACCGAAAAAACGTCGGTCATCGATCACAGTCATTTTCTGCCCTTTTTGAACCGGAAAAAGTGACCGAGCAGTGACCGAACAACGTCTTTTTGAGGTTAGTCAATTGACCGGTTTTTTTTCTCGGTTTTTGGTCACTGAAATAAAGGTAGGTTAGTCACTTGACCGGTTTCTTTTTGTTTTCGATTACTGGGGCGTTTCAGTCACTGACCGTAATAGTGACCGAAGGCGAACCGAAGTGCATGGGGCAGAGAGGGGGTCCTTCTGGAACGCTATTGGAAATATAATAATAGAAACTCGTACACAAAAATATCAGTGTATTTGAACGTTTTTTTTTCTTTCTAATATCTTGAAATAAACCAAACAACAATAACATTTTTGTATCCATTTGATACTCATCCTCTTCCTCCTCCTCTTCGTCGGAGTCGGTTTCCATCTCGGAACTTCTTTCTTCTTCTTGTCTCTTTTTGGCCTCTGTCCTTTGTTCTTAGCACCTTCCCTCGGTATTTTTCGCTCCTTAATTTGATGGATAACCACTCGCGTACTTTAGCTGCCGTTAGCCTCTCCTGTTGATTTAGACGATGGCAATGGTGGAGTTTCCGGCGTGCCACTGTAGCATAAACACGGCATTGTTATTTTTTTGTAACAAGGTAAATGGTAGCCCATTTTAAAATATAGCCTGCTACGCTCGAATTGTTTATTATTTGAGATCATTTGCCGTATAGACCCTCTATCTCTCTGCCCTGCTAAAAATGTCCGATTGAATATTATTAACCATCATAGGAATAATGAATAATTTTCATGATATCCTTTCGGACCTATCTCGCTCTCCTTTAGTGGCGCATAAATATTGGTTCGTTTCGAATATAAACCAATGCTCCGTGTTATAAATGTGAAGTTCGTCATTGCTACTTTATGAATTTGAATAGATTTCTATGCGATCCGTTGAATTCTATCAGATACATACCCTAGCCACGGTTTCGTTATGATTTCTTCGTCATTCAGATACCAATTGAATTCTTTCGTCTTCGTCTCATTGTAGGGCATGATTCTATCGTTTTTGTATCCTTAGATTTTTTTCTTTTTTTCGAATAATAAAAATACAATTACCCTGCGAACATTTCCTATGTACTATGGATAAATCAAATTGAATCTTATCCCGCACTTAAAACTCGTATCATATTCTCGTATAATTCATTTTCCATGCGTCATATGAATACTATTCTTTCGTTTGTATCTCATTGCACAGCTTGATTTTATAAAATCTACATTATAAGCGATGCGGAAATGATTTCGAATAGTACATATACGGCGGTGATTGGTGACTTTTCCGTGATAAAAAATCCCATCTGTTGTAATGTAAAGTTCGTCATTGCTACTTTATGAATTTGAATAGATTTCTATGCGACAGGTGAATTCTATCAGACGCATACCGTAGTCGTGGTTTAGTTTTATATGATTTCCTTGTCATTCAGAGACCAATTGAATTCTTTCGTCTTCGTCTCATTATAGGGCATGATTCTATCGTTTTCGTATCACTACATTTTCTTTTCTTTTTCCGAATAATAGAGATACGATTATGCTGCTAACATTTCCTATGCACTTTGGATGAATCAAATTGAATCGTATCCCGCACTTAAAACTCGCATCATATTCTATATGAAAAATGAAGTTTTATGAAAAAGATGTGATAGAGACAACAAAAGATGCTATAGAAAATGATTAAAGGGAATCGAAAATAGTCAACACTTTTACTGTTAGCAAAATGATTGAGCCTTGTTCAGTATACATCTATTCAAGTAATTAATAGCAGCGCAAAACATCAATAAAAGTTATTTTTCCAATTGAAATTTAGTTGACTAGATATAATCAATAGTGAATATACAAAGTCAGCCCGATATTTCCGGCCATTTTTTACTCTTGTACACGACGAGATATTTATATATACATACATATATATATATATATATATATACACAACAGCAATATAAAAACCTATTGGTTTTTAACGTAGGTTGGAACCTTTTATTTATTTGCGTTACAAAAATAATTCACCGATGCAAAAGCAGTGTATAAAATTGTGCTTGACTCTTCCCTGTGTACCTTTCATTTTACAGGGCCGACCCATATGTATTAAATACTTAATTCGTGTGGTTTTTAAATATGAAAATTTGCATGCTTCGACTGCAATGAGACGCATGACATTCAAAATGATTCATTTTCATTGAAATATCATACTGTATTCTTTATTATGTAGTACATACATTCGCAATGAAATACTACTAGTAATTAATAATACAGGCTGAACTGCAATGAAAAGTATCGCATTCAAAATGATTCATTTTCATTTAAATATCATACTGTATACTTTATTACGTGGTACATACATTCGCAATGAAATACTACAAGTATTTAATAATACAGGCTGAACTGCAATAAAACGTTTCGCATTAAAACGATTCATTTTCATTGAAATATCATACTGTATACTTTATTACGTAGTACATCAATTCGCAATGAAATACTACTAGTCATTAATAGTAGTGAAGCTATGCCGGTTCCCCCCATGTAGGAATCTACTTTACCGACGGTCGGTAAGGTAGATTCCACCAACTCCCCAGAAATTTACCGACGGCAGATTCTGACCCAAACATGGTACCTGTGGGAATCTACCTTACCGACGGTAACTTCTGACCCAAACATGGTTCCTGTGGGAATCTACCTTACCGACATACCGACAGGAAATCGGCGGGAAATTCAAAATACCTTTTAGCGGGAAATTCAAAGACCGGGGGGGGGGGATATCTTTTGGCGGGAAATTCAAAGGCGGAGATCTTTCGGCGGTAAATTCAAAGCGGATTCTTTTCAGCGGGAAGTTCGAGAAAAAACCCTCTTGGCGGGAAATTGAAAAGACCGCGCGGATACCTTTTGGCGGGAAATTCAAAAGAGGGGGCCTTTTTCGGCGGGAGATTTAAAAGCGGAGACCTTTCGGCGGGAAATTCAAAAGCGGAGAACTTTCGGCGGTAAATTCAAAGCGCGGATACTTTTCAGCGGGCAGTTCGAAAAAAGAAACCTCGTGGCGGGAAATTCAAAAGAGGGGGGAGACCTTTTTCGGCGGGAAATTCAAAAGCGGAGACCTTTCGGTGGGAAATTCAAACGGAGAGACCTTTCGGTGGGAAATTCAGAGCGGGAAGACCTTTCGGCGGGAAATTCAAACGCGCGGGGTCCGTGATACCGGCGATCAGGATACTTGGCAATCAGGATACCGGCGATCAGGATACCGGCGATCAGGATACTTGACAATCGGGATTGCTGTGACACTCACGCTTAAGATGTTTATTAAGAGTTCAAGATACATTGTTTACATTCTCTTTTGAGTGGCAAAATTTTGTCCGCGTGTTCGTGGCATCGTTGACACTCGCCAACTTCGGGGTCATTTTTGAGGAATTCGGGTAATTTTTCCCAGGCGAGATCGACGTTGTGTGCAGCGAAGGTGACGATGAATTCCTTGGGTAGCTGGGCGATGTCGATGGGTTCCATGGCAGATAGGGATCCGACTCGATGGAACAGTTTCAGCGATCGTCCAACGGACGGGAGGCTCTCTCGAAGAAACTTCCTCAACAGCAGGACATTTCGAAGTGCGCAATTGGGTGAATCGTGGTAAGGGCAGAATGCCGCCACTTTGTTGACTCTCCTCAGCGAGGGACACGCCACGACGTCTCGTGCATCGAATCCGAAACGTTCGAGCCACTGCTGCTTCTGCTGTCCCTTCACGTAGATGGCGCTGGCGTTGTGCAGAACCGATCGGAGCACGTTCTCCACCTCGCAGTAGAGTACTTCTCCCGTGCTCCAGTCGAAATGATGGTAGTTGCGTTCGAGCCAGGAATTTATGCTTTTGTACCTGGCCGGGAGATCGTACCATGGGATCGGTGGTTTGAAGAGGAAAATCAGCGGCTGCACGTTCGCATTGAGCGGAGTCACTGCCAGTTCTTTGAGTACAAACTCGTCCCGCTGGAAGCCCTGTGTATCCACCACGTACTCCATTGCGATTAATGATGACGATGAACGCTTGACTCGAGCGTCATTTATAGGCGGATTCTTCATCCCCTCCACTCTAGAGGCGTTTCCTCACATCCCCACTTATGGGATTGTAGTCGACGATGCGATCGTGCAAGATCAGGCAGTAGGCTGTAGTTCCCGCGGGAAAATTGGATTGAGCCTCTAGTTCGATACGAACGTCAACCGGTGCCTGCTTGAGGGCGTCGTTCTGTCTCGAGCAGTCAATCACAATGAGTGGAGCATGCGCGATGAAGTCTGTCTTTGTCAGCATGGGTTCCGCCTCCTTGGCGTAGTACGCAGTCTGGAAGCTGGCGTACATCTCGTACAACTGAGCGTACTGGTTGCGCGACACGTCGAGATTGAGGTTACCGTAAGGGTAGCACTGCGAATTGAGGAACAATTTCACATTGGTTATTGCGCAGTGATCGAAGCGGCTAGCGTTTGCCGTTCGAACGCCTCGTCGATTCGTTTGCAGCGCGGTTTCTCCAGCTGATTCGACGTCTTGACCGTCCAAACGTGTTTCGTCGTGATTGGAAGCATGGGGTATTCGTACAATTCCCACATGCGAAACGACATAGTGATGTCCTTCTCGATGTGACTGAGCAGACGTATCTTGTGCTTAGTTGACAGCATCACGTAAGGCATCAGCCACTCAATTTTAGCGATCTCAATCTTGAATTCCTCGGTGGCGCTATTCTCAAGGGCTGTTTGAATAACTGCATTCGTGTCGTTCCTCGATCGCGTGAGAATCAGCTCGTGCTTCGTGTTGATGACGATCTGGCGGTAGTCCTCGGCGAAGCCGAGAATCATGGCCAGCGGTATGCACACGTCGAAGTATCCCCTGTCGTCCGTCAGTTGTTTCGGCTCTTCGAATCAGCCAGAGTTTTCAACGCTGAACATCGGACCGGGGCTCAGTGATGCGTAGCCCTTCATGAGACTCGTCAGACCAACGTTCTTGCTTCTGTCCACCTCTATGGCATTGATCTCGTAGCGAATTTCCTCAAACAGATGCAAGATGGCGTTGTTAACGAACTGTGTCGCCGTGACGGCATTTCCGTCCGTTTTGCTGAGTCTACCGCAGACGTGTAGGGAGCTTCGCGCCGGTAGAACGCACAGGTCCTGATGCTGAATGGATATGCGAATCTCATCGCTGTTGGCGAATCTCGATGAAGTATAGGGTTGATGCGCGTGAATCTCGTAATGCGTTACGGACTCGTCGAAAACGACGGGCGAGTGCACGTTCAAGGCCTCTTCCATTCCAGCAGCAAAATATCACGCAGGTTACTCTCTTCCACCACCAACGACAACTTTGAGTCCGAGGCTTCTCAGGAACTGAATGTTCCGACGTGTTAGCGTTTTCGACACTCGTCGACGGCTGATGCTTGGGCGACATGGTAACGCGCTTTTATAGCCGACCTTGTTGTAGACGATACCCATGTCTACTTGGCTTCCTTGATGTGCAGTCTGATAGTGATGATTTCACCGCGAAAATTCACCAGTTCTCCGTCCTGATCGACTATGCGCAATTGCACGTGGTCAATGACTTTGACGGTGATCGGCAGGTAAATGACTTGCGAGGGAACTTCGATGATCTTATATCCTGGCGGTACTGCCGGGAAGAATTCGTGAATCGTGTGCGCTCTGTGCTCGTTGATGTACGCCCCGGACGTGATGTTGCACTCGACTCGCAGTGCGTTGACTCTGAGAATAGCTACCGTCAAGTCCGGCTCTTGAACACGGACTGGACCTCAAACGCGTCCATCGAGTCTTGAAGTTCAAGCAGAGTGCATGGTGAAACCCTACATCGAGCTCAACAGCGAATTGCGCAAGAGGGCGCGAAACGACTTCGAGAAAAATCTCTTCAAGCTCATGAACAACGCAGTGTTCGGCAAGACTATGGAGAATGTGCGCAAACACGTTTATGTCAAGCTCGTGAAGAACTGGGGCGGACGTTACGGAGCCGAAACACTCATGGCCAAGCCCAACTTTCACAGCTGCTCCATCTTCGAGGAGAACCTCGTCGCCATACAGCTCACCAAGACCGAGGTCTACCTCAACAAACCCATCTACGTCGGCCTGAGCGTATTGGACTTGTCGAAGATCCACCTATACGCCTTTCACTATGACTACATGAAGCGAGAGTTTGGCGATCGGTGCAAGCTCCTCTACACCGACAGCCTGCTGTACGAGATTCGCTGCGACAACACCTACGCGATCATGAGGCGTGACATCGAGAGGTTCGATACTTCGGACTACCCACAGCACAACCAGTTTGGCATGCCACGTGCCAACAAGAAGGTGGTCGGTCTCATGAAGGACGAGTGCAACGGCAGCATCATGACGGAATTCGTTGGCTTGCGCAGCAAAATGTACAGCGTCCGAGTCGAGGGCCGTGATCGTGTGAAGCGGGCGTGAAGAGGGCGGTGGTCGAGGCGAGCATCACCTTCGACGACTTTGTGCACTGCCTGCGGGAGAAATTGACGCAGGCCGCAGTGCGTGATCAGATCGCGCTTGCACAAAGTGTTTACCGAGAGGCAAGTGAAGGTGGCGCTCAGCGCTCACGACGACAAACGTATCCTCCTCCCCGACACCACGGATACGTTGCCGTGGGGGCACTTCAGAGCCTCACCGCGCGCAGTGGAGGGGATAGCGGGTATATGAGCGTTGCGCTTGCGGCCGTTTGCCTCATCAGCACGATGGACGGCATCGAGAAGCTCAACAAAATCGTTCTGCTCGAGGATTTCCTGCCCACGAAGAAACTGGCAGCGCTGAGTATAAACAGCGTCTACCGTGTCACCGACCTGAGACAAGTCACAACGAAATACGGCCTGAGAACCGTAGCCACCCTCGACGACGAGTGCCAAGTCTTTCTGCCTAAACGCATCGCGGACGCGTTCGTGAAAGATCCGAAGATGTACGAGCACATTGTGCAAACAGCCACGGACGGGCAATTGCTCCTGAAGTACTTGGGCGGCAGCGAGGCCAAGATGAATCAAATAGATTTCAGCATCGATCATAAATAACGTGAAATGTTTTTTATTGCAATAAATGTTCAAACCCATTTACAAATCGGTCTTGTTTATCCAGCTATTGTGCGAACTATCGAATCCCAGCCACTTGACGTAGACTCTGTCGCCACGCTTCCTCAACACTTTTTCCACGAGATACATGTCGGGGTACTTGACTCTCAGAAGCTCCTCCTCGTAGAAACCACCGGCAATGGGCTTGTCTCGGTAGTCCTTCAGCCTGTATGTCACCGGAACGGTCGACTCCATCACTCGACTCACCGTGAAAATTTCCATGGTCCAGTTGGGCGTGTAGCCTTTCTCGAAAACATGCTTATTCTTGCTGACTCGCACCTTGTCGCCGATTCGGAACTTGGGCGCTTTGCGCTTTTGACAATCACGCGGCTGCAGCACGCGTAGTAGGACGCGTTGTAGAATTCTCTGCCTCGGTCAGTCTGCAGATTCCTTGGTACTCGACCCTGTCGTAGCACGAGTTCCATGGCCGCAGTGACGTCGTTGCCGGTCTTCCGCTTCACGGGAACGGCCCAGGCAAACTTGGACAGCACGTCGATGATTGTGAGCAGATACCTGACACCCCGGTTTTCCCGTACGGTTGCATCTCCACGAGGTCGGCCTGCCACGTCTCATCCAGTCCTCGCACGTCAAACTTGCGTCGTGCGGGTTTATGCAGCTCTTCCACCAATCTCCGATGCTCCATGCCGCGTGTCCGACGTTTTAATGGCCTCGGAGTTGCGCGTGGCCAATTCCAGAGTCGTTTCAACGTTTACCTCGATAATTGTCAGCCTGTCGTTCACTTGATTCTGCAGAATCTGTATGTTCAGTTGCAGATCGTCAAAATCCTCTCTCAGCCGAGTTGTGATGTGAAACAATTCGCTGAGAGTGCTTTGAACAAGACGCCTCGCGAGACTCAGGTTGACCCCGTCGCGAGGTTCACTCGCGTCGGCAACGTTGCACAATCTTTTGCCCTCTACGTCGTACTGTCCGTCGGTGGTGAGCATGAATCCGAATCCGGGAGGACCTCGCGTACCGCCCTCAGTTCGTCCTAACTGACGTCCGAACACGTCGATGCTCATTGTTCAAGTGTGGTTGCAGCGCCCCTTGTGCTCCGCTTATATGACAATACCGGCCTCACGCAGCTCCTCGATGATCGAGATGATCTCGTTGACGTGACTCGAGTTGCCGGCCGATCGCTCAGCCATCAGCAGACGCAGTCGATCAACGAGCTCATTCGGGTCGTCCCAGTACCCGTAGTCCATTCGCGTGTTCCTTCGCGCGATCTTGAACCGAGGCAATACACCACTACCGATGGATGTACCACCACCGACCAAGGGCGCCACCCAGTCCCTGTACTTGCTGTTTCTTTGCCTGTGAATGACCTTGTCCGACCTGTAGTGTTTCTTGTGTGCGTTCGTCGTTTGCAGGATTTTCCCATAGACATTCTTGTCTTCCGCACTCACGAGATGCGCACTGGGTTCCTTCCTGAAGAGCCGTTCGAGCAAGCCGAGCAATCACGTCGTCGTTCACGAAACGTATGGGTGAGTCACCGATCATCATGCTACCGTTTGGCAACTTTCGAACCCCATAAGTCACATCGAGATACTTTTTCCGATTCGTGTTGAACATGTGAAGATATTTGTCGAGCGCAGGCATTTCCGGCATGTCATAATATTCGTCGGGACTCGTTTTCTGCACGTATTCGTCGGGGCTCGTTTTTTGCTGCTGCTGCACGCATTCGTCGGGTGTCATTTTCGGCCATTCTTCCTCCGCGTCGTACACAGTTTTGAAGGAGCTTTCCATCTCATCATCATCACCACGAGACACCTCCTCCTTCTTAGGCAACGTGTGCCTGGCGTTCACGAGTCGTTCGAGAGGTTTGACGATTGGTTTAAAAGTTTCGTCCAGAGCTTTCTCCATCGTTTGCTTGTCCGCCTTGAGAAGCATGTACTTGCGCTTAATCGCATCCCTCATTTTCTCCATCTGGCTGAGCGTCTGTTTCTCGCGACGAAACTCAGCCGTCACACTGTCGCTTCGACCATCCATAATGCACTGCGGGGATCACGTCGCGCACGATATATTTATGGCAAAGCGGTCGAATCCCTTTCTGTACCTGCCACAGTCGAGTCCACTGCCACGGTTGATTACGAGAAATCCGTGACTGGAGTCGTTCCAGCAGGTCGAGCACAAGTCTCTGAACTGCACGTACGGCATGTCCGTGTTCACGTGATCGTCATAGATGTGTCGGAGGTTCATCTCGTCCTGTCGAAAGACGACCAACAGATTGACGTTGTCACGCACCAGGTGCTTGGGGATTTGAGCGTACGATTGACACAGGTAGAAGAAATCGATGTTCTTGTGTCGACCCATGCAGTAGAAGGCTCTGACGTTGTCCTGTTTCTCGCAGGCTATATCGTCGAATACGATGATGGAATTGGGACGAGCGTCCGCGGGTGATACGACCTGATCGTGTTCGCTGAATGCAAAGTATCCGATACCCTCGTGCGGTGCGAGCACTTTCTCGAGCAGTTTGTACTTTGGCTGATTCAGTGACTTGGAGTACACGTAGACGTTTTCGAATCGCAAACCATTGGGATGTGTGATGAGGGCTAGCAACGCGTTGGTCTTGCCGCAGTTTGACGGACCGCAGAAGACTGCGCGAATACTGGCAGGCAGCAGATCGCCGTGTCGCGTGCCTTGCTTTCCGCCCTCAACGAGCGCATCGAAATTCATCACCGGTAGCTTGTGCACTTGCTCTCGGAAATCCATGACGGAGCCGTCAAGGTATAAATAGCCCGCTTATATACCCCTTGACTTCATTCGCTGACTGATCGCGTAGTGATGCACACAGGTCGAGGTGTCCTGAACAAGCTCATCAACAGGCTTCCAATCGAGTTGCACATACCGGGCTATCAGTACTGCGGGCCAGGCACGAAGCTAGCGGAACGCGTCGCTCGCGGTGATCCCGGTGTAAATCCTCTGGACGCAGCCTGCAAGGAGCACGATATCGCGTACTCGCAAAACCGTGAGAACGTCGCGGTGCGCAATTCGGCCGACCGAGTTTTGGCAGATAGGGCCTGGCAACGGGTGTTTGCAAGAGACGCCGCTATTGACGAGAAACTTGCCGCTTACGTCGTGGCAAACACCATGAAAGCCAAGTCGAAACTCGGTATGGGGCTGAAGAACAAGAAGCCCCTCATCGCGCTTGCCAAAATAGTGCGAGCCGCCTCGCGATCGGCCGGAAGTAATTCTCGCGAAGTCATTCGATCGGCACTCACGAAGGCGCGCGAAGCTGTGAAACAAGCTGGCGGAAGGAAGAAGGTGTTGGTGCCACGCGTACTGCCCATCCCGGAGAAAGTGGGCGGAGTTTTGCCGTTCCTCATTCCCTTGTTTGCCGGCTTGAGTGCTACGGGAGCGCTGGTAGGTGGCGCTGCGGGTGTGGGGAAAGCTGTGAATACCGCTAAAGCCGCCGAGCGTCAATTGCAAAAGAATCGCCGACACAACGAGACGATGGAAGCTATCGCTCTCGGTAAGGGGCCCTACCTCAAGCCTCACAAAAAGGGATTTGGTATACACGTGGAGGTGAAAAAAAAAGTTCAACTATCCCAAGCGTCCTCTAACGGACGCCGACCTGCTGAAATACGCGCAGGACGTTCCGCACTTTCGCGGTGTATTCATGAGAAACGATTTGCCGAGGAATGGACCGCATTATCGCGAATCGGCTATCGTAAATCTCGACGACAAGGAAGGACCGGGCACGCACTGGGTTGACTATCGAAAGCACGGCAACAAAGTCGTCTACTTTGACAGTTTCGGCGATCTACCACCACCTCGAGAACTCCTGAAGTACCTCGGAGTCGCCGAGGTCAAGTACAATCACGCGAGATATCAGGATTTCGACACGTACGAGTGCGGCGATCTTTGTCTGAAATTCTTATGTAAGCAGTTGTGAGAGTTCACGCGGAGTCAGTCACGCATCAGCATGGAAGAGTCATTGACTCTCTCCCTGTCGGGACGCTCGTCTCTACTGGAGGCGCAGTACTTTCCGCCGATCGAACTCTCACCCAGCAAGAACTACGTTCTCGGGCTAGTGGAATTCCTCTCGTTCAACTCCGTACCCAACATTGATACCGGTAAAAATAAGTTTTACGCGGGTGGTGAGGTGATTGCGTTGACAACGGGAAGTTACGAGATCGAAGATTTCGAGAAGTACTTGCAGGATGTGCTTGGACGAAAAGGCATCTCCCTCAACCTCAAGCCCAACAACAACACGCTGCGTAGCTTGCTCAAGTGCAACCGGAGCGTGGATTTTCGACCGGCAGACTCCATCGCTAACCTGTTGGGTTTTGCTGCGCGCGAGTTGTCACCAGATACAACTCACAGCTCGGACTTGCCGGTAGCTATTCTCAGAGTCAACGCACTGCGAGTCGAGTGGAACATCGCGTCCGGGGCGTACATCAACGAGCACAGAGCGCACACGATCCACGAATTCTTCCCGGCAGTACCGCCAGGATATAAGATCATCGAAGTTCCCTCGCAAATCATTTACCTGCCGATCACCGTCAAAGTCATTGACCACGTGCAATTACGCATAGTCGATCAGGACGGAGAACTGGTGAATTTTCGCGGTGAAATCATCACTATCAGACTGCACATCAAGGAAGCCAAGTAAACATGGGTATCGTCTACAACAAGGTCGGCTATAAAAGCGCGTTACCATGTCGCCCAAGCATCAGTCGTCGACGAGTGTCGTAAACGCCAACACGTCGGAACATTCAGTTCCTGAGAAGCCTCGGACTCAAAGTTGTCGTTGGTGGTGGAAGAGAGTAACCTGCGTGATATTTTGCTGCTGGAATGGAAGAGGCCTTGAACGTGCACTCGCCCGTCGTTTTCGACGAGTCCGTAACGCATTACGAGATTCACGCGCATCAACCCTATACTTCATCGAGTTTCGCCAACAGCGATGAGATTCGCATATCCATTCAACATCAGGACCTGTGCGTTCTACCGGCGCGAAGCTCCCTACACGTCTGCGGTAGACTCAGCAAAACGGACGGAAATGCCGTTACGGCGACACAGTTCGTTAACAACGCCATCTTGCATCTGTTTGAGGAAATTCGCTACGAGATCAATGCCATAGAGGTGGACAGAAGCAAGAACGTTGGTCTGACGAGTCTCATGAAGGGCTACGCATCACTGAGCCCCGGCCCGATGTTCAGCGTTGAAAACTCTGGCTGATTCGAAGAGCCGAAGCAACTGACGGACGACAGGGGATACTTCGACGTGTGCATACCGCTGGCCATGATTCTTGGCTTCGCCGAGGACTACCGCAAGATCGTCATCAACACGAAGCACGAGCTGATTCTCACGCGATCGAGGAACGACACGAATGCAGTTATTCAAACAGCCCTTAAGAATGGCGCCACCGAGGAATTCAAGACTGAGATCGCTAAAATTGAGTGGCTGATGCCTTACGTGATGCTGTCAACTAAGCACAAGATACGTCTGCTCAGTCACATCGAGAAGGACATCACTATGTCGTTTCGCATGTGGGAATTGTACGAATACCCCATGCTTCCAATCACAACGAAACACGTTTGGACGGTCAAGACGTCGAATCAGCTGGAGAAACCGCGCTTCGTCATTCTCGCGCTGCAAACGAATCGACGAGGCGTTCGAACGGCAAACGCTAGCCGCTTCGATCACTGCGCAATAACCAATGTGAAACTGTTCCTCAATTCGCAGTGCTACCCGTACGGTAACCTCAATCTCGACGTGTCGCGCAACCAGTACGCTCAGTTGTACGAGATGTACGCCAGCTTCCAGACTGCGTACTACGCCAAGGAGGCGGAACCCATGCTGACAAAGACAGACTTCATCGCGCATGCTCCACTCATTGTGATTGACCGCTCGAGACAGAACGACGCCCTCAAGCAGGCACCGGTTGACGTTCGTATCGAACTAGAGGCTCAATCCAATTTTCCCGCGGGAACTACAGCCTACTGCCTGATCTTGCACGATCGCATCGTCGACTACAATCCCATAAGTGGGGATGTGAGGAAACGCCTCTAGAGTGGAGGGGATGAAGAATCCGCCTATAAATGACGCTCGAGTCAAGCGTTCATCGTCATCATTAATCGCAATGAAGTACATGGTGGATACACAGGGCTTCCAGCGGTACGAGTTTGTACTCAAAGAACTGGCAGTGACTCCGCTCAATGCGGACGTGCAGCCGCTGATTTTCCTCTTCAAACCACCGATCCCATGGTACGATCTCCCGGCCAGGTATAAAAGCATAAATTCCTGGCTCGAACGCAACTACCATCATTTCGACTGGAGCACGGGAGAAGTACCCTACTGCGAGGTGGAGAACGTGCTCCGATCGGTTCTGCACAACGCCAGCGCCATCTACGTGAAGGGACAGCAGAAGCAGCAGTGGCTCGAACGTTTCGGATTCGATGCACGAGACGTCGTGGCGTGTCCCTCGCTGAGGAGAGCCAACAAAGTGGCGGCATTCTGCCCTTACCACGATTCACCCAATTGCGCACTTCGAAATGTCCTGCTGTTGAGGAAGTTTCTTCGAGAGAGCCTCCCGTCCGTTGGACGATCGCTGAAACTGTTCCATCGAGTCGGATCCCTATCTGCCATGGAACCCATCGACATCGCCCAGCTACCCAAGGAATTCATCGTCACCTTCGCTGCACACAACGTCGATCTCGCCTGGGAAAAATTACCCGAATTCCTCAAAAATGACCCCGAAGTTGGCGAGTGTCAACGATGCCACGAACACGCGGACAAAATTTTGCCACTCAAAAGAGAATGTAAACAATGTATCTTGAACTCTTAATAAACATCTTAAGCGTGAGTGTCACAGCAATCCCGATTGTCAAGTATCCTGATCGCCGGTATCCTGATCGCCGGTATCCTGATCGCCGGTATCCTAATTGCCAAGTATCCTGATCGCCGGTATCACGGACCGCGCGCGTTTGAATTTCCCGCCGAAAGGTCTCCCCGCTCTGAATTTCACACCGACAGGTCTCTCCGTTTGAATTTCCCGCCGAAAGGTCTCCGCTTTTGAATTTCCCGCCGAAAAAGGTCTCCCCCCTCTTTTGAATTTCCCGCCAAGAGGTTTCTTTTTTCGAACTGCCCGCTGAAAAGTATCCGCGCTTTGAATTTACCGCCGAAAGTTCTCCGCTTTTGAATTTCCCGCCGAAAGGTCTCCGCTTTTGAATCTCCCGCCGAAAAAGGCCCCCTCTTTTGAATTTCCCGCCAAAAGGTATCCGCGCGGTCTTTTCAATTTCTCGCCAAGAGGGTTTTTTTCTCGAACTTCCCGCTGCAAAGAATCCGCTTTGAATTTACCTCCGAAAGGTCTCCGCCTTTGAATTTCCCGCCAAAAGATATCCCTCCCCGGTCTTTTGAATTTCCCGCTAAAAGGTCTTTTGAATTTCCCGCCGATTTCCTGTCGGTATGTCGGTAAGGTAGATTCCCACAGGAACCATGTTTGGATCAGAAGTTACCGTCGGTAAGGTAGATTCCCACAGGTACCATGTTTGGGTCAGAATCTGCCGTCGGTAAATGTCTGGGGAGTTGCTGGAATCTACCTTACCGACCGTCGGTAAAGTAGATTCCTACATGGGGGGAACCGGCATAGCTTCACTACTATTAATAATACAGCCTGAACTGCAATGAGACGTATCGCATTCAAAATGATTCATTTTCATTGACATATCATACTGTATTCTTTATTACATAGTACATACATTCGCAATGGAATACTACTAGTAATTAATAATACAGCCTGAACTGCAATGAGATGTATCGCATTCAAAATAATTCGTTTTCATTGCCATGTCATACTGTATTCTTTATTACGTAGTACATAAATTCGCAATGAAATCCTACTAGTAATTAATAATTCAGCCTGAACCTCAATGAGACGTATCGCATTCAGAATGATTCATTTTCGTTGGCAGTTACTGTATTCTTCATTACGTAGTACATACATTTTCAATGAAATACTACGAATAATGAATATAATACAGGCTCAACTGCAATGAAACGTATCGCATTCAAAATGATTCATTTTCATTGGCATATTGATACTATATATACTATTCATAGATATATGATTCAACTTTATAATAATCTTATGAAGAATGCCAAATTCAACTGCATGAAAGTATTGTTTATACAGTATTTATATAGAACATGATCAAATTTGGTTCACATAAATAAGATCCTGATTGCGCAATATACGAATCAGAAACACGAAAGGAAACTATACATGCTGTTTTATACGACGTAATACATTCGTGCATATACATTTATAACAAACAACGAAAACGAAACGTACAATCATACATAGCATATTCGAATAGATTCACACATATAAACAACATATGTCGTATATCACAATCCTACGCAATGGGGTGGTATCATTCATTTGCTATTAATTCGGATTGGAGCTCGATATTATAAACTCATCATCATCCGATACCATTCCCATCATAGTAATCTGCAGATGTTTATGAAAAACAGGAATCAGAAACACGAACCAAAACAAAATATTTTTTTATTTCGTTTTCTATCAGACATTTTTAGCAGGGTGTCGCTCACAACCCGATAGCCCTCGCGTCCCAACGTCCGTTTAAATACGAGTTTGAATTGTTGATTCTGGGACCACAACCCGTCTACCAGCGCACACCACATATACACGTGGTTATTGAAAAGAACTCGTCAAATGTGTCGCTCAGCGTCGCGTTGCTGCGTCATGCAGCGTTCAGTATGGCTGCGCATGAAGTGACGTTGTGGCGTCCTCGCCCCACCGAAACACGATCAGGAGCGCCACAACGCGGCCGCACAGAAGGACGCAAATGCTAGACGCCCGAGAAGACTAAGGTTCCCCCTTTCTTGCGAGAGAAAAGGAAAGAGCCTCTTGATCCACCACATCGGTAATCATCTTGTTCGCCTCGTGCCTTGTCTCGGTCTTCTGTCTTTTCCCCACGCTTCTCGTTGAAATAATATATTGTAGTGTGTGCTGATTAAATCATATCTTGTTAGAGAAAGTGGAATTACTCTCCTCCCGTATCGCACTCGGTACAACGTGTTGCGCCTGCGCGTACGTTGAGCGGCCGTCTACTCTATCAAGGAGTCCTCGGCGTGGAGGCGAGGACTGCCGAGAACCGAGAGTACACCACGTGGAGTACACTTATCTATTATTTATATGAAGTGAATACTCAGTGCATAGGATATTATAACGTATATGTATACCCAGTAAACCAGCCATGTAACGGCAATATAACGTGGAAGTTACAATTAATATCACAATGTTACACTTGTGTAGTATAACTGTTATGTAATATGGAAATAACACTGCAATGTTTCACTCGATACCTGTATGTCATATACATATAACGTACCATGGTAACATCATGGTTACATTACCAAAATGTATAACAGTCTCATAACATGTGTGTAACAATGTGAGTATGACATTAGTAATATTCAGGTTAAAAAACGTTGTGAAAGGGTATAATATTGCAGTTACATAACCAACATATTGTAACAGTCATATATTAGGTTGATAACAATGTGAATATAACATTGGTAATATTCAGGTAATGTATATGTTACGAACTGTTGCAATATTACAGTTGCATAACCAGTACTTGCAGCAGTCACATAACATTGTTACAACCATGTGAGTATAACAATGGTAATACGTACATAATGTGAACGTTCTAAACAGCTAAATGTTGCAGTTACATAGCTAACATATCGTAACCGTTACATATTATACCTGTAACGATGTGAATATAACATTAATAATATTCAGGTTATGTAAATGCTATGAAATGTTGCAATATTGCAGGTGTATAGCCAGTACTTGCAACAGTCACATAACATTGTTACAACCATGTGAGTATAACCATGGTAATATGTACATAATGTGAATGTTCTAAAACAATATAATATTGCAGTTACATAACTAGCATATTGTAACTGTTACATATTATGCTTATAACGATGTGAATATAAAATTGGTAATATTCAGGTAATGTATATGTTATAAAATGTTGCAATATTCAAGTTGTATAACCAGTACTTGCAACAGCCACCTAACATTGTTACAACCATGTGAGTATAACAATGGTAATACGTACATAATGTGAATGTTCTAGAGTGGTAAAATGTTGTAGTTATATAGCCAACATATTGTAATCGTTACATATTATACCGGTAACGATGTAATTTTAACATTAATAATATTCAAGTTATGTAAATGATATGAAACGTTGCCGATTTTGTATGATTAAGGGTTTTTCCAACTTCTCGGTAAGCCTCTACCTGCCAGTTATCCTATGCTCGATAATGTATGTTAACATTAATATTAACTTAGGCCGAAAAAAAGAAAAATTTTACGATGTTTTTTCAGCTCCATTATTGTATATAGCTATAAAACTTATTCTTTTGCAACATTGTTTCAACCTTCTAAAATACGAAAAAATATATTTTATTTTGATTCATTGAATATTTTTTTAGAAGGCGCCAAAGTTGCGTCTTTGAAAATAATACCTGGTCCCATGGCCGACAGTTAATCTCAGGATTGGTAAGTCTGAGACAAAAAAACAAAAAGCATTTGAAAGAGAAAGGTTTCGTACACAACAATTTACCACAGTTAATATAAAATCGATGAAAACAAAAAAAATGGCGGATGCTTAAACCAAATTTGTGGAACGATACGGTGTTGCCATATGTCTTCTTATTATACGGGATAAATATTTTTTACGGAAAATTATTTCGTCTAAATTTCAATGCAAACCCTGCAGTGTTAAAAGTTGCAACTTTAAAACCCATTATTTCCCAATCTAAATAGTCGACTGTTCTGAAATTTCACTCAAACATGCATAGTGATATGAACAATGTCTTGTTAAAACTTGAACAAAATCTATAGAAACCAAGATTGCACGCTCGTACTACCTTAAAGACAAAAGAAAGTTGAGTCCTACTACGTTGAACGTAATGTATGCGTATGTCACATCACCTTAGCTCTGTTTCTACATAAAAGAATTGATACATGGATTATATTTTTCGTTACATTTTTAGTAATTAGTAGATTAGTTCGATTAGTGCGATTATATCGTATAGTATCTAGTCGATCGGCAAAGTAAAAAACGATGAAGTTCATCATAATCATTATAAAATAAAGAATTTTACTTTTCCATATATATATATATTATGTTGACTATTAATAATTTTTTATCCATTAAGAGACGCAATGGAAATATTAAAAATTACATTATGGCTTAATTATACTTTGAAATTTAGCAATATATTTCATAACAAAACTGCAAAGGTATTCATGAAGCAATAAAATGTATAAGGTCGAATATAATCAATAACTAATCATATTTTTACAGTAATTACGAATATAGCTTGGTGGAAAATTATAATTGAACCATAGTGTCAAATTATTTGTATGATCAACATACATAACATAACATAACAATTGAGAACACTGTAATGTTGCATTTATACCAAATGTATGTAGGAGAGGAGCTTTGAGGCTCGGGAGCATCTGTCTTATTCGTGAGCGACCGGAAGTCTTCCGTGAATAATAGAAGAAGACGAGATACACAATGATAAAAGAAAAACGGGAGCAAGAAAAGAAAGCAGAGCATGTCTAGATGTCATAGAATCACGTCGTGTCATATTCCTAATAAACATTCTGTTCATTTTCCCTTTGATTTACCTGCCTTATTTCACCCCAATCTGGTCCGGATCCTACATTTGGGGGCTCGTCCGGGATTGCGACCAAATACCGTGTGAAATATAGGATAGTGAGAAGCCAAATGGAGTGAACAGTCGAGATAAATACAGTCGAGGAGCGCGAGCGCGAGCAAGTCAGACATTAGTAGTCGTGTCGCGTGACGGTCAAAAACGTTTGACGAAGTTGATTGAAGTTGTTCAAGTCGCACGGGAACGATCGGGAAAACGAATCATCGGGAATTGCATGAGTCGGTGCGTCCTGAAGAGTTGAAGGTGAACGTGTCGATTGAAAAAAAAAAAAAAAAAAAAAAATGGCGGTGCAACATTCACCACGACATGGGGTGAATCGACGGTTACTAGTCGATAATGATGGTATCGACAACGAAGACGAAGTGTCGCAGATAGCACCGAATGCTGTTACAAGTGGTAGTGGAGAAACGAATAATCATGAAGATAGACGAATCATTACATCGGATCACAACCCTGTCACGGGAGAGGACGATGGGGATAGGAACAGAAGGAAAAAACTCGAGAAAGAAATACAGGATTTGACGGTAAAGGAACTGCAAAACGAACTTCTTTCGCGGAATCTCCCAATAAAAGGGAAAAAGCGAGAATTGGCGGCACGATTGAGAACAGCGTTCGAAGAGAGAGATGAAGATACTGAGGTATCTGACGAAGAAGAGGGAGGCAATGGACATATAGCTCAGCAGAATGAAGAGCCCGGAATAACGAGAGTCGTTAACAGTCATCAGCAACGCAGGAGAATGGAAACGATCCCGCCGTCAAGGGACATGCCACAAGTATTGAATCCAGCGGGTACGTTCACAATCAAAGACGTCGAGGGCAGCATACCATTTTTCAGCGGAGACGATAAAGCGTCAATACAACATTGGATAACCGAATTTGAAGATACAAGTACACTTCTAAGGTGGAACGATCTACAAATGGTCATCTACGGTAAGAAAATGCTACGAGGCTCCGCGAAGCAATACATGGCACTGGAACAAGGCATTACGTCGTGGGCAGAGTTCAAGCGACGTATGATCGGCGAATTCAAAGTGGAAATCAATAGTGCGACGATTCACGCTCAGCTTTCGCAACGAAGAAGACAGGAAACTGAGACTTCAAGACAATATGTCTATGCGATGCAACCCATAGCCAATCAAGGTTATATCGAGGACAAAGCGGTTATACAGTATATTATCGATGGTATACCCGACGAAGAATCAAACAAACAAATACTGTATAACGCTCGAACGATAACGGAGTTGAAAAAAAGCCTTGACATTTATGATCGTATGCAAGAGCGGTCGGGAAAGAAGAAATCTGAAACTAAAGCTGAAAGAAACAAGAATAAAAAAGAAGAAAAGAATGATGGAAAACAAACGTCGACGAAGAGACTCCGTTGTTTTGCGTGTGGATCAGCTGAACACGAAGTGAAGCAATGTCCTCACAAGGAAAAGGGACCGAAGTGCTTCAAGTGCAATCAGT
Organism: Ophion obscuratus; assembly: GCA_964007375.1. Lineage (NCBI taxonomy): Eukaryota > Metazoa > Arthropoda > Insecta > Hymenoptera > Ichneumonidae > Ophion > Ophion obscuratus. Next base: position 65,396,199 of record OZ023312.1, on the reverse strand, counting down.
TTGGCCACATTGCGTCGAAATGTGAGAATAAATCATACAAACAAGAAGAGAAAGTCAATTGTGTAACGAGTAACGACGATGTGATTTTTGTACAAATCAACGACACTCGAGTTTCGGCGTTGCTGGACACAGGAAGCTACAAAACGTTGCTACGAGAGGATGAATATCGTAAAATCGGCAGCCCGACGCTGCGACCAACGGAGCGCGTATTCAAGGGGTTTGGCAATGCACAAAGTCATAGTATCGGTGTTTTCGACACCGAGTTGATAATTGACGGTGAAACGTATCGAAACGTAGTATATGTGGTCGACACAGAAGCGACGGACTCAAAAATGATCCTCGGTAAAGATTTGCAGAGGCAGATGGATATCAACATTCGAGGAGGACGAATGACGATTCAAAAGATACCGACGGCGGAGGGAAACACCAAGACCCTCCATTTAGCGCGAGAGACGGAAGGACAAGAATTCAAGAACGAAAAGGACAACGTTGACAGTCGCCGTCCATTTGCCAACGAACTCACAACGATTAATTACATCGAAGCCGGAGAAATCGACGTGAGAAAACCGTACGAGGAAAAAATTCGTAAGTTAATAAAAGAACACAAACCGAACAAGCAAGTTCAAACCAACGTGAAAACGAAAATCATGGTGAAAGATCAAGAGCCTATTTGTTTAAAACCAAGACGACTTTCGCCTAAGGACAAACTGATATTGGATAAACAAATAGACGAATGGTTACAAGAAGGTATCGTCCAGCCCAGCCACAGCATGTACTCCAGTCCGGTTGTCATTGTGGCTAAAAAGGATGGTTCCAGTCGAGTTTGTGTAGATTATCGACAACTAAATAAAAAGATCATAAGAGATCAGTTTCCGATGCCGTTAATTGAAGACCGGATCGACGCACTAGCGACGTCAAAAATCTTTTCAGTTCTGGATCTGAAGAACGGATATTTTCATGTTCCTGTCGCGGAGGACAGCCGAAAATACACATTGTTTGTGACCCACGAAGCTCAGTATGAATTTATTAAGACACCATTTGGGCTTTGTAACAGTCCGACGAACTTTCTGAGATTTATCGACGAGGCATTCCGAGATCTCATCAGACGAGGTATTGTACTCACGTATATGGATGACCTCATAGTTCCCGGCAAGGACGAAGAAGAGGCGTTTGAGAATCTACAAAAAACGCTCAAGGTCGCAGCCGACAAAGGAATGTCAATCAATTGGAAGAAATGTAGATTTCTTCAGAAACAAGTCGAGTACCTAGGGCATATTATCGAAAATGGTCACGTGCGACCAGCCACAGGAAAACTCAAGGCCGTCGAGAAATATCCAAAACCAAAATGTCGAAGAGACATTCAGAGTTTTCTCGGCCTTACGGGCTATTTTAGAAATTTCATACGGGATTACGCGATCATCGCACGCCCGTTACCTGATGTGCTGAAGGGTAACCAGAAGTTTTATTTTGGTCCAGCTCAAGAGCGTGCGTTCTTCGGGTTGAAAAAAGCACTGACAACAGAACCGGTGCTACGACTATACCGGGCAGATGCATTGACAGAATTGCATACGGACGCCAGTAAAGTTGGATATGGCGCGGCTTTGCTGCAGAGAAACACCATTGACGAAGATTTCCATCCGGTGTATTATATGAGTCGAAAGACCTCTGAGGCCGAGCAGAAACTTCATTCGTATGAACTCGAGGTGCTCGCAATCGTCAACGCGATTAAGAAGTTTCGAGTATACCTCCAGGGATTGAAGTTTAAGCTCGTCACGGACTGTGAGGCATTCAAGAAGACGCTTAACAAACAGGACATCACTGCCAAGATCGCGAGATGGGCTCTATTGCTCGAGGAATTCGACTACGAGGTCGAACATCGCGCGGGTCAGCGTTTGAAACACGTGGATGCTCTCAGCCGCTATCCAGTTATGACTGTCGACGATAAAGTCTCACAGATAATCCGACAACGACAGGACGAGGAAGAGAGACTTCGAGTGATTAAGCAGATCTTGGAACGAGAGGAATACAACGATTATTACATCGAACGAGGAATTCTTATGAAACGAGTAGGGGATAAGAATCTTATCGTCCTCCCATCGACGCTGCACAACGAAATCATACGAAAAACACACGAGAACGGACACTTCGGGGTCAGGAAGATGACTGAAAGCATCAGCGACGAGTTCTACATCCCGAAGTTGAAAGATAAGCTCGAACGATTCATCAGCTGTTGTGTACCGTGTATCCTCGCTGAAAAGAAAAAAGGAAAGAAGGAAGGAAAATTAATGCCGATACCAAAGGGCGATACTCCGCTATCGACATACCACGTCGACCATCTTGGTCCCCTGACGGGAACAACAAAACGGTACAAACACCTGTTCGTGGTGGTGGACGGATTTTCCAAATTTGTATGGCTTTATGCGACGAAAACCACGAGTGCCAAAGAAGTCGTCGCGAAACTCACCGTACAGCAGGCAGTATTTGGAAATCCACAACGCATTATAAGCGATCGGGGTGCAGCCTTCACATCCACCGAGTTCAAAGACTACTGTGCCTCCGAGAATATTGAACACGTTATGACAACGACCGGAGTACCACGAGGAAATGGGCAAGTTGAACGTATTAATCGAATTATAATTCCAATCCTGACGAAGCTCGCATTGGACAACCCGGACAAATGGTACCGATATGTCGACAGGGTACAATGTTCCTTAAATAGTACCTACCAACGGAGCATAGGAATGACACCTTTCGAGGTGTTATTCGGCGTGAAGATTAGACGCAAGGAAGATTCTCAACTCCGCACTCTTATCGAGCAAGAAGCGATTGAGTTGTTCGAGGACAATCGCACGGAATTACGGAATCTGGCGAAAGAAAATCTATTTAAAATTCAAGAAGAAAACAGACATACTCACGACCGAGATAGCAAGAAAGCGATAAACTATAAAAAGGGTGACCTTGTTGCAATTAAAAGAACGCAATTCGGTCCCAATCTCAAGCTCAAGCGAAAATTCCTTGGACCATACAAAATCTCGCAGGTCAACGGAAATAATTGATACGAGGTAATACGCGTGGGAGAAGGTGAAGGCCCGAAGATCACAGGTACCGCCGCCGATTACATGATGTTGTATTTACCCGAGTCTTCGGAGACCGAAGACTAGCAGGAATGGCCGAGTGTAGGAGAGGAGCTTTGAGGCTCGGGAGCATCTGTCTTATTCGCGAGCGACCGGAAGTCTTCCGTGAATAATAGAAGAAGACGAGATACACAATGATAAAAGAAAAACGGGAGCAAGAAAAGAAAGCAGAGCATCTCTAGATGTCATAGAATCACGTCGTGTCATATTCCTAATAAACATTCTGTTCATTTTCCCTTTGATTTACCTGCCTTATTTCACCCCAATCTGGTCCGGATCCTACATGTATTATAATTCGTGTTACCATAATATTAGTTATCTCAGCTCTCACATAACCCTTCGTGTTAATACAACATTAAATTTACTTCAACTGTTACGTAAACATACATGTGAATGTAAGAAAACATTTACATAAACTGTTATCTAACCATTGATGTACTTGTAATATAACATTCATATCAACCATTAAATAACTGTTCAAGTTAATGTAATATTGCATATATCAGCTGATAGGTAACAGCTAGGTTCACTGTTATATTACATTTTGAAATTGCGGTTACGTAACTGTTGTGCTACTTAATATATTACAGTTACATTACACGATGAACCAGTAACGTAACTGAAGTATAACGGGTACATGGTACATAACCAGTAATACTTATGAGTAAGAAATAAGAACTTACACGTAAGTTGCAAGTAATATTCGAGTAATCTAATTTGTTACTTTCGTTAACGTTACCGTTACATTTCCGTTACATAGCAGTTGCTTTGTACAACAAACAAGTAACATAACAAAAATGTAACGGTTACATCAAATATTACATAACGAGTAATACTCATGAGTGGGAAATAGCAACTTACATGTAAGTTGCATGTACTATCCGGTAAACATTACTCGTCATTTTCAGTTACTTTGCCGTTACATTGCCGGTACAGAACTGTGTTTACTAGGTAATATTCGAGTAATATAACTTGTTACTGTTGGGAATGTTACCGTTACATTTCCGTTACATTACAGTTGCATTATACAACAAACAAGTAACATAACAAAAATGTAACGGTTACATAAAATATTACATAACGAGTAGTACTCATGAATGGGAAATAGCAACTTACATGTAAGTTGCATGTACTATCCGGTTAACATTACTTGTTATTTTCAGTTACTTTGCCGTTACATTGCCAGTACAGAACTGTGTTTACTGGGTAATGTAGTGCACATGCTCGTACTTTTTTCTTTACAATATTTTTATTTCATTTTGTTTACAAAGCAACAGCAGCAGCGTGGAACACATATGTGGCATACATATGTATATGCACATCACATATACGACATAGAATGAAGCCCGTGCGTATTCCTGCTCTTTTAAATAAAATAGTATCTTCCGTACCACATAAACGAAATGTTACAAACGTTGAGATTAATAACGTAAAAAGAAAAAAATTCGTTCCCATTTAAGTTGGTAAATTAAATATTTTGACGTTATACATATATACTGTAACGTGCTACACGAAATAGCAATAATTGCAAGAAAAGAATGTATATTTCTTTTCATTCTTGTCAACATAAAATAATTAATTTTTCTCATTTACAGATGGAAAACCAGATGAAACAGCAGGCGCAACTGTTTTCAGCGGTGACGATTTCGTGAAAGAACATTTGTAAATAAATTTTTGTTTAAATATTTCCAATCACTCATGTTCCTCTGTACGAGTTTTATTTATTATATCACTCACTCTTCAGGCACCCCACCGATTTTTATTGCAGTGACCGAAAACGAAAAAGAAATGGTCAATTAACTAACCTAACTTTTCCTTCAGTACCGTAAACCGAAAACAAAACCAGTCAAGTGACTAACCTCACTTTTATTACAGTGACCGAAATGCGAAAAAAAACAGTCAAATGACTAACGTCAAAGAACAGTGTTCGGTCACTGTTCAGTCACTTTTTTCGGTCCAAAAAGGACAGAAAATGACCGTGACCGAAATAGAGTGATTTTGACCAATTTTTGGTATTTTTTTAGGTCTCCCAATCCACTAGGGATGGCCCACTAGGGCATTCCTTCACCGAGGGGACTCGCTGATGGCCCACTAGGGCATTCCTACACCGAGGGTAGTCGCCAATGGTCCAGCAGGCCTTTTTCCCCTCGTTGATGCCACACCGAAGCTCTCGTTCGCTGAGGCCATGCCAAGGCTCTCTGCTAGCAATGCACCATGATCCCTTGCCGTCGCAGCGTCCTCATCGCTGGTCCTCTAGTGCACCCTTTCAGCTTTACGTCTCCGGAGAACACCTCCGCATCTGCAAGGGTCCAGGGGAAAATATCACCTGGATGGGTTAGCACACAAATTGGACCGGACAGAACACCACAACGGCATGGATCCAAACCGATCCCATCTCTCCGGTCACCGAGCCCTTTCCTCCCTGTACACTTAGTATTCGGCATTTTTCATAAATAGTGTCTTTCAACGTGTAATATTTATTTTTATTAGTTCTATCGTAATTTTTAGGTTATATTAGTAATCAGTGCATACTTACCTGAGTTCCCATGACCCCCGCGTCCGCCACGTGAATTACGCATACTCGGACCACCATTACATATCACACATCTGTGAAAACACACGACACGCACCGCGCACTCGCAAAACACTTCTCAGTAATACGTAAGGCCATGTGACACACCGACCGAGCGGCCATGAGTGCGAGAGAGATAGCTGATTTACTGATTCCCAGTATTCTCCTAAATGGTTGATTTTTTGGAAAAACGACAAGAAACATCTTCCACTCTGATGACCGACGAATAACTCCTTTCTCTTCGTTTTCCCGAAATGCGGTCCGCCTAAGAGAGAACTTGGCACTAGGATTTTTACCGACCGGACATGTGAGCCATGTCCTTAAGGGATTACCCCCGCTTGCGATTTTGAAAAAATCGATTTTTTTTATTGCATTTTTTTGAAGTATAAGTATCTGAGAATATGTCCTGAAAATTTCAAGTCGATCCGAACAAAATTGACTGAGATATGAGCGTTGAAAGAGAAGAATCCGTTGTGTAAACGACCGGAAATTGAAACTTTAAACGCGTTTTTCTCAAAATGGCATTTCTGAAGTTGGTGACCAAGATTACTCGAACACTAATGAACCGATCTTTTTGAAATTTTGCAGGCTTATTTAATACATAAAAATGTAGTCTTTAATAATTCGATGTTTTTTCGAAAAACAAAATGGCCGTTTTATTGCCAAAAAACGGCCGTTTTTTCGTTAAAATCGAACTGTCTTAATACTGAATTAACTTTGACTGTCCGCCATTTTGTGAAAAATGAATATTTTTTAAAATCCTTCTATTAAAGACTAGTTTATACTTATATTTGACTAAATCCATCCGCATTTTTTTTTCAGATGATCCACTTCGCCGCATTGTTGGTCACCGCAAACCGTGTATATAAAAACATTATTTCATTGACGGCCATTTGCCACTAAACAATGAAATATTTTTCAATAAAAAAATTACTGAAAGTTCTTCAAGATGTGTTCTTTAAGATGGTATATTGATCGATTAAAAAAGTTTTGTAGTTTTCTTTTAAAAAATTCATGAAAAAGGCCTTTTTTGCGCTACAAGTGGGGGTAACGCCTTAAGCGTCAGAATAAATTGTGCGACTCGCGCTATGATACTTCGGGGCCTTCGGGGTAACGCCGAATTATCATAGCCGCGCCAAATAACGTCCACGGCGCGTCGTGGGACTATACCACGTATTATCCCCGGAGGATACCTCCCTTCCTTACCGACCTGGCCCAAGCCTGCCCAACACTAGTTCGTGCACGAGCCGATGATGGGCATCGGGCAAAATTCTTTTCCGTAAACGTTCGCGACCGAGGCAGGCATAAAACTCCGGTCTCGAGTCGCAAACGGAGCATTCGGTATGACTGCGTTACAATTTTTACAGCCAGTGAACATTTCGCTTCCTTTTTTCCCCTATCCTTAAACTCCTCCATTTTTTTGTAACAATAATTATTTCTCTTTTTCTATGCATTTTTATATCTTATTTTATTATTTTTATTATATTATTTTTATATACAATTATATTTTTTGGCTTTTTCACATCCATATAAACACAATTACGTTTTTTATTCCATTTCGTTTTCCTCATTTACCCCTTCATGCCACGTAACGCTAAAAATCCTTCATACGCCTCCAAATCAACGTACACCCGCCGAAATCGCCTTGTTAACCGGTACCTCGCTCAGTTTTTTCCCTTGGTCGTCGGAAGGAGTAAATCGGTTGACAACCTTCAAATACACACGTTTCAAAAAAGGAGAAAAGTTCTAGGAAAATAATTTATCTTGAGAGAAATCAGCAAACTTGTGTCGTACAAAACGAAAAAAATTGGAACAATTCCTTAAAATAAATTTCTCAATGGGATTCAAATGTGATTAATATTTGAAATTCATGTTCCCGGCATCGTCCGTATAGATGACTTTACGTTTTTACGGCATTACACGAAGCTCCGAAAAATCCCATGAAATTCTGGGTTTTTTAATTTGTTCACTTTTTTACCGGCATTTACAAAGCTTTGAAAATTTTCACGGCGTTTTATGTTTGGCTGTGATTGTGTGGTTCGTTCCGGCGTTTTCAATTTTATTTACCTCGGTTTGTTATTGTGAAATTCCGCATATAGATACGGGCCAGGCATTGTCTACTGTGCGCACCGGCTGGACGATCGACATCTGCAGAGTTCAACCCTTCGCATCACAAAATCATGTATCACACTATTCGCCCGGCCAAACAGAACACAATTACAGCTGCCCAGTATTCTCGAAAACGACTTTACAGTATATCACGAAATTTGCACCGTCGATGTCAAATGAATAGACGAACAACCTTTTCCAGCGCGATTTACCCGATTGTGAAAAAAAAATACAGTTTCTCTTACCACACGAGACCCTCAACAAAAGTAACGAAGAGAAAGCGGTTGTTCCCTGAGCCGAAACGAACATTTGGAGATGTCAACCGTTTTATTCCAGCGAGTAATTACGGACATCATTGGGTGGCTCTACTTTGCCGGTAATCGTTAAGAATTATCCGGAAAATTCGCGTGATTACCATCGATTTTAGTTTTCGCGAATTCCAGCGACGGCGCAGAGAAAATATTCTGTTGTGTCGATCGAAGATTGACGTCTGTTGCTCGAGCTCGATAAAGCAGGGATCGCACACACCTTCTGAAAAGTATTCGCCGATTGACGTATGATGCCAGGTCCGCACTTGATTCTGACAGCCGATATTATGCTGTCGGAATAATATTTTGAAACTTTTGAGTTTTCACAATTAAGTTTTTAGTGCCGGTGTATAATATAAAATAACTGTGTGAGTGCATAAAGTTCCGCGTCGTGGCAAAGATTAGGTGTTTTTATCAGCAAGGGCCACATTCCCCGACGCATTTTGAGGTTAGGTATCTTTATTTCAATATATTTTTCTTGTTTCAAATATATTTAATATTCATACATTTGACTTCATAAAGCGAATCGAATTTCTGTTCAGTCTGCTGCCATCACTCTTTACGAAATTTATTGTTTCAGAGAGGGTTTACACTGAACCGAACAGTAAGTTAGGTGCGCTTTGCATTAATTGTTCCTTGAAAAGGCTGTTTTCATTATTGCCTCGCTCAACTAGTAGTTATAATGAAAAACAAGTTCAACATTTTGAAACATGAAAACATTTTTTTTCTTTTTTTAATCTCAAGCAATGTTTAGAAGAAATAATAAGTCCGGAGACGCTAGAAACTTTTTTTCCTTCGAAAACATTGTTTACACAGGGAATTTTGGTAGTCTGTCTCCGCAAGAAACAATCTATGCATAGATCAATCTCGCAGAGTGTAAAGTAGCTCACTGATATTCAAAGTTACTAGATTTATGCAAAAGTCAAAAGTTATACTTATTTATTGTTTGCTCCGATGCACTTACTCTTCGCAAGGAACAAGTGCTGCGAAGAGTGGTTGCGGTTGATTGAACAGTAGTAATATTGACTTTGAACCTTTGCATTAAACTAGTAACTTTGACCATTAATGAGCTACTTCTTACCTTGCGGATCTGATCTCTGCATAGATTGTCACTTGTAAAGACTGGTTAGAGAAATGTTCTACATAGCCAATGATTGTCAGGGGAAACAAGTTATAGGTGAGTCTTCAGAAGTATTGTTTCTTCTGAAGACTTCTCGCACAAGGAAAAAAAAAGAAAAAATATTTTCATTTGATTTAAAATACTCTTGCTTGTTTTTCTTTACCATAACTGGTAACGCCGGGCGTTTGTGTAGCCGGCCTTTGCAAGGGGCAATTTGTACAAAGATCGGTTTAGTAGGGAAAAAAATAGCTGACTTATATACAATGTACCTAGTTTTATATAAAGGTTCAAAGTCAATGTCACTATTTTTAGAGTTGCTGTTACAATTGATATCAAACTCTTGCAATATCTTAAGGAGTTTCGATACCAAAATCGAAATGGTTATAGACGATTGAAATTCATATCACCGGGAGATTTCTTTAGGATGCATTAACTGTCCAAAAATGAATCCGTTTCACCACATAGTTTCGGAGATTTTTAAGGTTCAAGTTGAGTTTTGTTCGAGTGTTATCAATGAACCAAGTGGAGAAACTGCTCAATTTTTTAACACGACATTCCTGACACTGGTCGCCGTTTGTTAATTTTTTTCATTTAAATCGAAGCATTATTTTAACCCCTACAGCCCTAAAACTAGTGTTTACGAAGTGCCACGTGTATTACCAAATGGATGAAGGTTCACGTTGAACCGTCATGGCACGTGGCATTTCGTAAACACTAGTTTTAGGACTGTAGGGGTTTAAATAATGCTTCGATTTAAATGCAAAAAAATGAACACAATGCGATGAGTATCAGGAATGTCGTATTAAGAAATTAAAGGATTTGTCCACTTCGTTCAGTAATATAACTGGAACAAAACTCAACTTGAACCTTCAAAATCTCCAAAACTATGTGGTGAAACGGCTTAATTTTTGGACAGTTAATGCATCCCAAATAAATCTCTCGGTGATATGAATTTCAATTGTCTGCAACCATTTCAATTTTGGTATCGAAACTCCTTAAAGAATAATCAACTAATTTTTCATCATTCATGTTACCAGTCTTTAAACATTATTTTCAGTAGATACTCAATTGAATAAATGTTATTTTTCTCTGCAAACCGGCCCAACACTTCTTCAGCTAAATTTTGTTTTTTAACAATATTATGTTTATTTTCAGCAGTGACATATGGGAGAATAATTCCTGACGCATTGCGCTTCTAAGCCACATTTTTATCAGCCCTATGGCAGAAAAACTTCTTTCATAGCCGGCGGCGCTCAATGGGAGTACTGTGGCTGGTTGGAAAAATGTATGTAAGTTAAGGTAATACTCCTTTTTGATATGGTTTTTCAAATTTTCAACATTCAAGTGCAGTTTTTCTCAAAACTGCATTTTCGAAATTGGTGTGCAGGATTTTTCAAAAACTATTAAGCAGATTGAGACGAAAACTGGTAGAAATATTGATAATATTTCTGCTACCTCCTGCTTGACGAGAATTGTTTCTGACAAATTACGGGAAAAAACGACTCTTTTAAATTTTTCGCGAAATGTTGATTTTAGTCTGAAAAAGCGTGCCATTCTCTTGAATTTGCATTTTCTTCATTTTGATTACTGTAAATTAGAAACGATACATGTTCTGACGGAAAAAATGTTTGAATTTTTCGCAAATCGAAGTCTACGGGAAGTTAGACTGCACGCCGATTTGCAACTCTCTCAGCAACCTTAGTGTAACACTCTGCCACAGCTGTGCCATTTTGAATATAACTGAATTTTACAAAATCGTTTTGTCTACACAAATATACAATTAAAGAATACCTACCGTTTGAAAAATAAATAAAAGAATAATTATTCCGTAATTTAAAAAATCCCGCGGTATTGTTGAATTTTTCCCGTTTAAGGTTGTTATGGGGTTTAGCCATCGGGGGTGAAGTACGAGGGGAGCACCTTATGCTTATGCACGGAGCCGAGTGACTTACCAACTGTTAGCTTTTAAATAATCGTCATATTAAACGTACGTTTCCGAATTATTTTTCTACATTTATTTGTAAAAATATGCATGTTTGAACATCAGGTGATTACATTAAGTGTTTTCATTACTTTGTATTGTTATTTTCTATAACTTTTTCTCGCTCAATTAACGGGGAACGAATTGGCAACGTCGTAAATCGTGGTATATCGGCCCAAGTAGCTGTCAACAATGCATATCCGTCTGAGTAAATAAAAATTTGCTGGAAAGAAAAATTGTGTACTAAAGCTGTCCATTATCTCGAAGAAATCAAAAACTTTAATCATTTCCCAATATTCTAAAAAAAAATCCGCGTTATTTTGTCTTTGCCTAGAATTATCTAGAAATATATCATTTCTAAACATAGTTATCAAATTAATATTAAGTAATTGTTACGAATTAAGAGAATAAGTACCAATAATATTCGTTGTTAGTTATCCTGATCGAGTAGTTTGCGGTTTCCGGACATAATTACCGAATACCGATAAGATATTTAGCATTTGTGCCGTATACGACGTTGCGATGATTGCACAGCCTAATATTTTTTGTGCTTGATTTTCGCACAGATTCGCTATCAAAAACATTAATAATTTTCTAACGGTACTGTGAATCCACATTTTCACGGTACCAAGGTTTTTTTTAGGAGGGGGTCAAAATGCAAATTACGGAGCGTAAGTCGGCCCTGTGGGCTGTCTCGTGTGTCGAACTCTCACACACGCCGGTGCCGTCGGAATGGTAATATACCGACTAAAACATCTCCCTCCACTGTCCGCCCCGCGGGGGGGGGGGGGGGGGGGGACTCCCTGGCAGACGTACGCCTCTGCCGTCGGGAAAAGAGGACTTATTGGCTCGACTGGTGGTGTGCAAGCACCATCGGTTGGGCCAGTCACGTTCAGGAGAAAACCCCCCAACCAAGGACGGTGGCCGTGGTGGTATGGCCCACCAACAAGTCCGTTGATTGAGCCGTGGAGGAGGTCTAAAAGCACCTCCTTCGCGGTCTCAAAGAGCACCGAAGCACCCTTAAGGTAGTGTCTGTCAGGCAGACGCAAAATAAGGGTGTAGTGATCAACGTCGCCTCGAAAGAGGACGCCGAGGTAATCACGAGTGCAGACCTTAGCGGCATGAGTCTGACCGCAGTGATTGCCTCTAAGAGAAAACCGTCATTGATCATACACGACGTAGAGTCCGACGCGACCAAGGAAGACCTGAGGGGCGACTTCATTACGAAGAACCTTCAGGCACTCGAACGAGGAGGGGGTTGTCCTTTTTGAGGCAGTCTCCTTCGAACACTGCTTCAGAAACAAGCAGGGGCTGAACAATTGGATTGTTCGGCTACCCATGAGACACATGGAAGGAGTTCTCAAGCGGGGGCGTGTGTACCTCGCTTGGGGCTCATATAGGAGCGCCGAGTATCTGAACGTTACTCGGTGCTTCAAGTGTTGTGGCTACGGCCACATCGCGAAAAACTGTAGTGCTCCAAACCAAGTCTGCGAGCAGTGCGGCTCGAACGACCACCTGTGGAGCGCCTGCTCTGCCACTGCGACCCTAAAGTGCGTGAACTGCACACGGAGCCGAAGAAAGGACGTGGCAAACACCGCGAGGAGCAAGCTGTGTCCGGAATACATCCGAAACGTCGGGTTGTATCGGGCGCAGCTTGATCCTGGTTAAGTTAAGTTGAGGACTCAGACATCTGTGCAGCGAAGTGCTGCGACAAGGGTTTGTGTTGTGACCGTTCCTGGCCTCGGCCAGTGAACTAGACGGTTTATTGTCTTAAAGCGTAATATTGACTGTGGACATCGTGACACTTTTGTGCCTGTATCGTCAAGTGCTTCTTATGGTGTTTTCTGTTTTTACGCCAAGAGACATTGGTTTGTGTGAGAGGTGTAGGGTCATAGCCTCACGTTGTGACTCCTGCGGCAGGAGGGTTCCCGCAGTCTGATTCCTACGGGATGATGTCTGTGGAAACCTCGGCGAGCGGCGACACCGCCGTTCCAGCTGGCCTACCACGGCCGTCGGGGCGGGACCCGCAAAGTGTAGTGGCACGATTATGTGCCAAGAAGACCCCACCAGTGATCCAAACTGGTACCATGGGGGTTTTGGAGCCACCGACGAGCAGTCGGCCCAGCCAGTGAGGTTGGACTCGTGGAGGCAGTGGTTGGCCGTATGCTGGTCAGGAAACGTTAGTGGTTTCGACGTGTGAGTTGCGCACCACCAACTCGGGCAGCCTGCAGAGCTGTTAGAGTGTTGGTAAGTTACTTGACGGCAGGTGGATATATCCGTGAAGGCCCGCATAGGCCCGGGTACCCCGGTGAGTAGCGACACCGCTAAGCTGAAGCGCTGATAGACCAATGTCGACGTGGGCACGGACACGTCAATTGGAAGTAGTGCGAGTAATCGTACGCACGAGGATCCGACCAATGATCCTGATTGGTACCATGGGGGCTAGTCTGCCCGCCGTCCTACGGGGCGGTCACTAGCCGATTGTGGTTGGTTCCGTAGTGGCAGTGGTTGGGCCGCATGCTGGTCAGGGCAGCTACGTGCACTCGACGGGTGAGCTACGTTTTTATTGGCTCGGGCAGCAACCTGCAGAGTTGTCAGAGTGTTGGAAAGTCACTCAGCTTGACCAAGAGTTGCATTAGGATCTGCCTCCTAATGTGAACTAGAAGGCGTAGCGTGTGTGTGCACACACTCGCCGCGGTGATTCGCGTTCTCCGACCCCGAGGTCGCGGGGCCCGTGTTAGGGCTACAAGCTAGGTACAGCACGTAAAATCAAATTGGCATTACATGTTGGAAAATCACTCGGCTTCACCAGTAGTTGCAGGAAGGGGTCTTCCTGCAGGTCGTTCGAGCCGCATCCGAATGTAAACGTCTCGTTTCATTTACCCGTCACTACGTCTCTCCCGTTTACATGGCATGTCTCCCTTATTCATACTCCAGGCATCCATAGTCTTTCTTACCCCTCAGCACTGCCTCGACGAAAGTGGCGATGTCTGTCCAGTGGTCTTCGTCCCGTAGCATCAGCCTGATTTTGTTATCGGGCGTGATGTGTCCAGTTCTCCGTTCCAGTTGTTGTATCTGTGTCGTCCATCGGTCGCACGCTAAGATCGTGTGTTCCGCATCGTCTCGTGTGTGTCTGCAGTACTTACAGTCTGGCGTCTGTACTTGTTTCATGTTGTGTAGATAACTTCGGAAATATCCGTGTCCCGTGAGGAACTGGGTCAGGTAAAAATTTACCTCCCCCCATCCCCGTTCGGTCCACGATCTTAGGTCTGTTATCAGCCGTCTTGTCCATCGTACGGTTGTCTCGGTTGTCCAGCTCGCGTGCCCCTCCGTGAGGGTCGTTTCTCTTTCACGCTTCGCCGCGTCAGCCCTCTCGGTCCCTTCGTCGCGTTCGTATATTCGTTTTCTTTCTGTGGCTAGTAGGTCTATAGGAATCACGTCCGCTACCAGCAGGATCGCCTCTGCCGAGACGGTCCTGTAGGAGCACGCTACCTTAGTATCCCCTGTCTTTGTACGTATACGTCATCGTCGTCCTGTATTTTTTAATGGCCACCGCGTCCGCCCAGACCTCCGCGCCATACAGGCGGATCGAGTGGGCCGTCATCAGTAATCTCCGTATAGACGTTCTCGGACCGTGCGTATTTGCCATCAGGCGGCTGAGCGTAGTCACCTTCACCGCCGCCTTCTCGGTCGTCCGTTTTATGTAGGGCCATAAGTTCAGCTTCGTGTCCAGTCACCCCTAGGTACTTGGCCTCTCCCCTGGCCCCCATACATTCCGTTCCAACTGTTATCGGAATGATTGTCGGTATTCGTCAGCGCGTAAGCATGAGAAGCTCCGTCGTGTTCAGTGCAAGAGACAGTGCGTGCTCCGCCATCCATCTGTCTACGCGTCTCATGACTTGATTCAGTGTCAGCTGGGCCAGATCCGCACTGCGGTCCACGATCACCTCCGCCACGTCGTCAGCGTAAGCGACGAGCGATGCGTTGCGCGGCATCTCCAGCCTCAGCAGGCTGTCGACCAGTGGGCAGTGCAGCCAGATCGCACGCAATAGTTACCCCCTCTCCAGTCTCTTGCGCGCCCATCACATAATCATAGTAGCGCGTGTCCGTGAGCGAGCGACGCTCGGACGTCTTCGGGAAGATGCGAGCGCCACCGAAGTTTCCCGACCGCGCCTTCGGCAGCTACACCAATACATGGACGCTGAGCACGTTCATGTGCGGCCAAGCCGAAACGAAGGATTTGAGGGAAAAAGCAATCTGAGCACGACTCGCGCGTGACATCACCCGACGGCACGAGCGAGGCTTTTAGATGATTTCAATGCTTATTTAGCTCTTAATTCTCTGCGTTATTAATGTATACCAAAAAATGTATCGCACACTCTCATCGCTTATTTTTTTCAGTTTATACGTTAATTTAAATATAATAATAAATCTAAATTACAACTTATTTATCTTCTAAAATATTTTTTACGCTTTACTCGCACCCGTCCTTATGCCAAATAAATTATAATTCATAAAAGTAAGCGGAAATATATTTATATTCGTATTGTTTGAGAACGGCCCGGAAGATCTGGTGTAGGTGGAAAAAGAAAAGGCGCCAAGTTCTCGGTGTACGGAAAAATAATATAAAAGTATATTAACAATATATAATACAAAAATCACAGTATATGTGTGGAGAATTAGCCCGGTAAATGTAAGGAAAGCCCGGTTTTAATGACGCGGATGAGAACTTTCCCGAACGAGGGCGGACAATGGCCGCCGCCGTGAGACGCATCCCGACACGCGGGAGAGGAATCGGATCGACCGAGATCTCGACGATCCGCCCGTAACGCGGTAATATCGCCCGAATTACGCGTCTTTAAATGAGTCCTTAATACTGTCGTTCAGAAGAACTGTGATCCCGAAATATACGGTGAGGAACTTCCCGTATACTAGAACCCGTGAGACGACGCGTGTGGTCCGTGTAATCGATGAGGAAAGAATGAGGGTGAGTGAGGGAAAAGCCGCGCGATCACGCGATCGATGAGAGGAAATGCCCCGAAAAGTGGCGCCATCGACGACAACCACGAGAGGATCCCGGCGTGACTCGCTCGTCTAATTCCCGCGGAAAATTATGAACAATTCGGGAATTACGAGTGGATCGTAATTCCTCAACATTCCGCCCGCCATCGGCAGCAGTGCTGTCGATTTATTGAGACCCGGATGAGATTGGAAGTAGGGCCAATTTGGCAATAGGCCGCTTGAGTGTGGTGGTGGCGGTCTTGATAGTGACCACCCGTATGAGCCCGTCCTATCCCGGATGCAGTTCCAAGACCCGTAGCAAAGGCCATTTAGTAGGTGAAGTCCTTTCGTCGGTCAACAGAGCCAAAGACCCGACCCGAATCTCGTGAGATGGATGATGCCATTTTGAGATGGCTTTTTGCCGTTGTAGGTAGCCTGTTGACCAACGATCCCAAAAGTATTGCAGCCGCTCTTGTCTGAGCTGCCACCTGGAGAGCCGAGCAGGATTAATTTCCTGTAGCGATGGCTCCGGAACTGCGGTGAGCGCTTCCCCAATGAGGAAATGTCCCGATGTAAGCGCGGAGAGATCGTCCGGATCTTCCGTGAGAGGTTCCAATGGACAAGAGTTGAGAACGGCCTCAATTTGTGTAAGAAGAGTCGTAAATTCCTCATACGTGAGGGCCGTCTTCCCGATCGTCCTCCAAAGATGATATTTGACCGATTTGACGGCAGCTTTCCATTTCCCGCCCATGTGAGGAGCTCTCGGAGGGTTGAACACCCAATGCGTGCCGTCATTGGCCAATATCTGAACAATTGTTTCAGATTCCCGTGTCCCGTTGATGAAGAGTTTGCGCGGTTCTGCGTCGGCTCCTTGAAAGATCGTCCCGTTGCCACTGTATAAAGTGTGACAGATACCCCGTCTTTCAGTGAATCGCCGAAACGCTGCGATGAACGCCTCGGAAGTCACGTCTGAAACAACTTCGAGATGAATCGCTGAGGTTGAGAAGCATACGAATATGCACAGCCAGCCTTTGTAAGATCGAGAGCCTCGCCCTCGTCCGAGTTTGAGAGAGACTGGCCCGGCGTAGTCTACTCCCGTGTAGAGAAATGCCCGTGAAGGTGTACCCCGAGTGAGAGGCAACTGTCCCATCAGTTGCTGAGCTTTTATCCCTCTTTGACGGGCGCATTTCACGCATCTCAAGATGAATGAGCGTACTTGTGCCCGCCCGCCGATGATCCAGTAGTGAGTGCGCAGGTATGCCAATGTAACCTGAGCCCCACCGTGAAACGTCCGATGATGAGCATCTGCTATGAGAAGTCGTGTGAGAGCCGAATCCCGAGGTAGAATGACGGCGTGTTTGCTCTCAGGTTGTAAGGCTGAGTGCTTTAACCGCCCTCCTACTCTCAGAACCCCGTCTGAGTCTATAAATCCCGTCACTCGCGTGAGAGGATGCGATTTTGGAAGTGCCTGTGTATGTGAAGTGAAAACCCGTGTATCTGCACGGGTGACGAAGGAGTGAGATGAATCCATCTCGGAACCGAAATGTTTCCCAGATCCGCTAATTCCCGACGAAATGTAAGCCAAGAGTCGTGAACTCGAGATGAGACGTCGTCATCCCAACCGAGTTTCTCCAGCCACATATTTTGCAAAAGGATTTTCGCCCGAATCACGACTGGTGCGAGAAATCCCAAGGGATCATAGAGCTGGGCAATCTCAGATAAGATACCTCGCTTTGTGATCTTGTTCCCGGTTGAGGGTGAAAGTGTTGTGAATTTAAACACATCCGTGGCTGGAATCCATGTAAGTCCGAGTACCTTTGTCTCGGAATCCTTAAACGAGTGAGAATTTTCTGTGCTGATGTTGGCCCCGATTGAGTTGAGAAGCTTTGGATGATTACTTTGCCACTTGGCCAGTGGAAAGCCGCCCGCCGTGCAAATCCCGATGAGTTGATGTGCCTGTGTGATGAGATCCGAACTTTGATCAGCTCCACCGTAAATATCGTCCACGTATCGCCCCATTGTAAGAGGAGCGACCGCTTCAGGATACTTGTCGCCCTCGTCCTCCACCAACTGCAAAAGAACGCGAACGGCGAGAAACGGAGCTGGTCTCGTTCCGTATGTGACCGTTGTGAGTCGGTAAGTAATTATGTTCCCGTGTTGATCGACCCACAATATCCGCTGTAAATCCCAATCGTTCCGATGAACCTGAATTTGACGAAACATCTTCGTAATATCAGTTGCAAAGATGTATCGATGTCGTCGTACCCATAAGAGAACGTCTGAAATGTCCCGTTGCAATTTCGCACCCGTGTGCAAAATATCGTTGAGCGATACTCCCGTTCTCGTAGCGCTTGACCCGTCAAAAACAACCCTCAATTTCGTTGTAGTGCTCGATTCTTTCAACACCCCGTGGCGAGAAAGATAATAAACCCGTGATTTTTTAGAAAGCGCACGTGAAGCCCGTGTCATATGAGACTGTTCCTCATATTCTTGCAGAAACTCTAAATATAGTTTCTGATATGAGGTATCCCGCGATAGTCGTCATAATAGCCTTTGCAGGCTCTGGGCTGCCCTACCGTACGAGTCCCCGAGTTGACTCGTAGACGACATTATCGGCAATCGAACGATATACCGTCCCGTTGAATCCCGCAAGTGAGTCCGCACAAAATGAGACACATTTCTGTTCTTCAGGCGTAAATTGAAGAGCAGACTGGGAGCCTCTTCCTGTTCCCAAAATCGAGTGAGAAGATCCTGAATTTCCTCGAAGTTGTGATCTACCGAAACTTGATGCGACAATCCTGAACATGAAGCACGATTGGCGATTGGGCCAAGAACGAACCACCCGAATATCGAATTCTGCGCCATAGGAGTCACGTCTGCTCCTTTTCGAATTTCTGGACGAATAAATAGAGAATATGAGTCTGCTCCCAAAATGAAATCAATCGCCCTTGGTGAGAGAAAATCTAGGTCTGCTAATTGCAGCCCGTCCAAATGAGACCAATGTAATCCGGATGTTGAGAAGGAAGGAAGGATAGGCATTAGCTTAGGTAAAATGAACGCTTGAACATTTATTTCATTATTTGAGTTTACTGAATGTAAAATGCAGGTGACTGCGCCTCGAGTCAAGCCCGAATGAGTTCCGCCAATCCCAATGATGGGAATGGCCGGGTTGTCCCGGTGAAGCTTGAGTTGTCTCGCCAACTACTCCGAAACAAAGGTGAGCTCCGATCCGTTGTCGATTATCATTCGTACCCGGTGAGTTGCCCCGAATGCTAATTCGAGATCTGCCAAGCCCGTGGCCAGCAGAGTTGAAAATCCCGGAAGCGTTGATGAGCTAGCACCAGAGCAAGCTAATGACCCCGTCTCTCATTGTGTTGAGCCCGATGTTCGAGTAGCTCCCGATGTGCTCGATGTTCCCGCAGAGGACGACTGTTGGTTGCGTTGAGCCGCACCCGTGGCTCGTTGGTCCCCAGATTTTGACCACCCGGTGTGGATCATCGTATGATGTTTACGATCACACTTCTTACATCTGGTCGTCCCCTGGTACGCTGCTACGCTGTGTTTCCCCAGACAATTGAAACACAGGCGCTGACGGGTTACTTCTTCCCGTCTTGCCTGGTTTGAGAGTTGCCGAAAACTCGGGCACGCCACGATAAAGTGAGCACCCTTGCAGTGTGAGCATGCATACCCGGATGATGATGTGGATGCACGCGATGAAGACGGTCCCGATGTAGGAGGCCGCGACATGGATGGCCCCGATGAGACTGCGTGTACCCGTGAGGCATAAGTTTCCGATGATGAGTCCTTGCCCGTTGACTTGTTCTGAGAACGTGAAGTTTCTACGTTCTCGAGAGCTCGAGCTCGGTTGGTTAGAAAATCCCGGAGGTCTAAAAGCGAGGGAGGCTCGTCCGATCGTACCGCCTTGAGCTCCCAAGCTTCCCGCAGATAAGCGTCGAGTCTCCTCGAGACGATGTGTACGATGACCCAATCCCAGTGGCGGACTGGGCCTCCCAATGCTTCGAGTGCGTTGTACGCCGCCTTGAGGGAGTGTAGCAGGCCATGGAGCTCCTTTGCTGAACGTGGTGAAACCGTTTCCGTACCCAGTAAGGCGTCCAGATGAGCTGAGACGAGTGCGCGCTTGTTGTAACGCTCGAGGAGCGTGTTCCATGCCGTGTTGAGTGAGGCCCCGGTGATTGGCAAGCTCGAAATGAGCTTTGATGCTTCTCCCGTAACCGCTGTGAGAAGATAATGCATCCTCTCAACATCGGTTATTTTGGAATTCTCCCGAACGAGCGCGTGAACATCTCCCGAAACGGGACCCATTGCGAGTATTCTCCCGAAAACCTTAGTAGCGAGATCTTCGGAAGCGGAGTTCGAAGTTCCGATGAGGCCGATGTGCCCAGTTGAGTAGATCCCTATTCCGTTGTGGAGGATGCGTTGAGGCTCGCCCGAAGTTTCTCGAAGTCGATTAGTTGATAAAATGTTCAAAAAAAACTCCCGAACCCACTCGATGTGTAAAACCCGAAAATGATCGAAAACGATTCTTTGAAAAAATAACTGTCCAAAATTTCAAGAGACCCGATCGGTGAGTGATCAAAAGCTCCGATGAGCTGAGCGCGTGCGAGAGTGAGAGAGCGAGCACTAGACGCGTGAAGCAAACCCGTTGAAAATTCGAACTCGTGCAAGCGCGTCGTGTGGCGTCTTCGCTGAGCAAAACTTTTGCGAGCTTCGATTTTCACTCCCGAAAAACTCACTGAGTCCCGATTCGTCCAGAAATGAGTCCCGAATTTTCTCACACACGTTTTACTGCACTTTTCTCGAAGAAATGGCATGTAATCCCCCACCAGATCCGGCTCGAAGGACCAAAAATGTTTGAGAAGGGCCCGGAAGATCTGGTGTAGGTGGAAAAAGAAAAGGCGCCAAGTTCTCGTTGTACGGAAAAATAATATAAAAGTATATTAACAATATATAATACAAAAATACAGTATCCCAGTAAACACAGTTCTGTACCGGCAATGTAACGACAAAGTAACTGAAAATAACGAGTAATGTTAACCGGATAGTACATGCAACTTACATGTAAGTTGCTATTTCCCACTCATGAGTATTACTCGTTATGTAATATTTGATGTAACCGTTACATTTTTGTTATGTTACTTGTTTGTTGTACAATGCAACTGCTATGTAACGGAAATGTAACGGTAACGTTAACGAAAGTAATAAGTTATATTACTCGAATATCACATGCAACTTACGTGTAAGTTCTTATTTCCTACTTATAAGTATTACTGATTATGTACCATCTTATGTAACCGTTATACTTCAGTTACGTTACTGTTTCATCGTGTAATGTAACTGTAATATATTAAGTAGCACAACAGTTACGTAACCGCAATTTCAAAATGTAATATAACAATGAACCTAGCTGTTACCTATCAGCCGATATAACTGCAATATTGCATTAACTTGAACAGTTATTTAATGGTTGATATGAATGTTATATTACAAGTACAACAATGGTTAGATAACAGTTTATGTAAATGTTTTGTTACATTCACATTTATGTTTACGTAACAGTTGAAGTAAATTTAATGTTGTATTAACACGAAGGGTTGTGATTTAATGTGAGAGCTGAAATAACTAATATTATGGTAACACGAATTATAATACATTTGGTATAAATGCAACATTACAGTGTTCTTAATTGTTATGTTATGTTATGTATGTAGAAAATGCAAATAATTTGATACTATGGTTCAATTAAAACTTTCCGCCAAGCTATATTCGTAATTACTGTAAAAATATGATTAGTTATTGATTACATTCGACCTTATACATTTTATTGCTTCATGAATATCAAGCATAGGATAACTGGCAGGTAAAGGCTTATCGAGAAGTTGGAAAAACCCGCCCTTAATCATACAAAATCGGCAACGTTTCATATCATTTACATAACTTGAATATTATTAATGTTAAAATTACATCGTTACAGGTATAATATGTAACGGTTACAATATGTTGGCTATGTAACTACAACATTTTACCCCTCTAGAACATTCACATTATGTACGTATTACCATTGTTATACTCACATGGTTGTAACAATGTTAGGTGGCTGTGGCAAGTACTGGTTATACAACTTCAATATTGCAACATTTTATAACATATACATTACCTGAATATTACCAATTTTATATTCACATCGTTATAAGCATAATATGTAACAGTTACAATATGCTAGTTATGTAACTGCAATATTATATTGTTTTAGAACATTCACATTATGTACGTATTACCATGGTTATACTCACATGGTTGTATCAATGTTATGTGGATGTTGCAAGTACTGGCTATACAACTGCAATATTGCAACATTTCATATCATTTACATAACCTGAATATCATTAATGTTATATTCACATTGTTACAGGTATAATATGTAACCGTTACGATATGTTAGCTATGTAACTGCAACATTTAGCCGTTTTAGAACATTCACATTATGTACGTATTACCATTGTTATACTCACATGGTTGTAACAATATTGTGTGACTGTTGCAAGTACTGGTTATGCAATTGCAATATTGCAACAGTTCATAACATATACATTACCTGAATATTACCAATGTTACATTCACCTTGTTATCAACCTAATATGTAACAGTTACAATATGTTGGTTATGTAACTGCAATATTAAACCCTTTCACAACGTTTACATAACCTGAATATTACCACGTTATACTCACATTGTTACACACATGTTATGAGACTGTTATACATTTTGGTAATGTAACCATGATGTTACCATGGTACGTTATATGTATATGACATACAGGTATCGAGTGAAACATTGCAGTGTTATTTCCATATTACATAACAGTGATACTACACCAGTGTAACATTGTGATATTAATTGTAACTTCCACGTTATATTGCCGTTACATGACTGGTTTACTGGGATATGTGTGGAGAATTAGCCCGGTAAATGTGAGGAAAGCCCGGTTTTAATGACGCGGATGAGAACTTTCCCGAACGAGGGCGGACAATAGCCGCCGCCGTGAGACGCGTCGCGACACGCGGGAGAGGGATCAGATCGACCGACATCTCGACGATCCGCCCGTAACGCGGTAATATCGCCCGAATTATGCGTCTTTAAATGAGTCCTGAATACTGTCGTTCAGAAGAACTGTGATCCCGAAATATACGGTGAGGAACTTCTCGTATACTAGAACCCGTGAGACAACGCGTGTGGTCCGTGTAATCGATGAGGAAAGAATGAGGGTGAGTGAGGGATAAGCCGCGCGATCACACGATCAATGAGAGGAAATGCCCGAAAAGTGGCGCCATCGACGACAACCACGAGCGGATCCCGGCGTGACTCGCTCGTCTAATTCCCGCGGAAAATTATGAACAATTCGGGAATTACGAGCGGATCGTAATTCCTGAACAGTACCTTAAGGGGGAAAAAAGTACGAGGGTATGGAAAAATCGACCGCAACCCATTTAGAGCTGAACAATTTTAATAAACGCGATTGAAAAGAGATTCGTTTGTACCCGTTTGTACCGTTGAACATTTTTTTTTTTGGAAAAAAAATTTCGGTTTTTTTTTAATTTCCTTTCGTAACGACAAGTATATCCTTTGTACTACCTAGCAACTGTTTCTACTCATTCGTATCGGTGAGTATATCGTTTGTACTACCTAGCAACTGTTTCTACTCATTCGTATCGGTGAGTATATCGTTTCTACTACCGTGTTATCGTTTGTACCCATTCGTACTGACGAGTATATCGTTTGTACCACTGAGAAATCGTTGGTACCCGAATACGATACGTTGGTAAAACAAATGCAAAAAAAATGGCTTTCCGTAAAGTCAGTTGCCAACTTCACACAGATCCAAAACGCTTCGGTAGAACCGTATAGTGTGGACCTGGCTTGATTCGCACTTTTACGTACGCATGGTACACTCTCGAGAGTAAAAGCCATAAAGAGAGGTGCGAGGCGAAAGGTATTGATATGCGGATTGGCCGACCGAAGCATCGTCATATATACAGGGCGTCCCATTTATATCGAGATATATAAAACGGATTCGAAGGGCCAGAAAAATGGCACGTTTCATTTTTCTTTTGGTATACGCCCGGAAGGTGATTTCAAAGTCATATCTGTTTTCTAAAATAGGAACCTAAAGTTCTTTGTGTAAATCCCAATCTAAGTAAAAAAAAATATATTACTGCGACACTTCTGTTGAATGTGATCATTGCTCTCCGAGATATTGTGCGCATTAATTCCAACTTTGATTTTTTAAGCCGTCAGGAAAGGATCAATCACGATAAATTTATCACGGTATCATCGACATTTTTATTCAAGGGATTGCAATTTATTTTGATTTTTGCTTTGAAAAAACGACGCGTTTTTTAACACAATTAGTATCTCCATTGTATAGTTGACAGGATGCGATTATAGCATTGATCAGTTATTAAGGTCGTTATGGAGCCAGGCCAAACTGCCACCACCAAGCTGAAATTTGTTCTGGATGTACGTAAGCCCTTTGCTGATGATCCTGTGCAGTTCGGGTATGATCCACAGTACCGTTTCTCAGAAAAGCATTCATAAACTCGGTGTATTTCGTGGGTAAATTACATTACGCTTTTGGAAACCGCCTAACCGATTTCCAGTACATTATATCCGCTAAAAAATGTTACCACGGAGCCGAAAAAAATAGGTACGGTTCAACTACTTATCGCACCGTCTTAGCACCGTCAAAGTGAGGATTCACCGCACCGTTATAAAATGATTAATGTTATTAATCGCGTATTCGTGCGAAAGTCAAGCACACATAATATTAGGCTGTACACACATGGCAACGTTGTAGAGAGCACAATTTCTACCTACCTTATCCACATTCGGCAATCATGCTTGGGGTCTTCCAGCTAGTGAGTCAGGGTAATTAACGAAGAATATCATTTGATCTCATTATCTTCATTTGTAATAATTGCTTGATATTAATTGCAGAAATGTTCAATTTGAGAATGTTCAGAAACGATAAGTCTCTAGAAATGTATAGGAAAAGAAAAAATACCGGATTTTTTTCAAACATAAAAAAACATTGCTTCAGAATATTGTACAATTATTGAAGTTTTTTATTTCTTTCAGATTTTAGACAGCTTCAGTACATACACACTTTTTTTTCCAACGAAAGAATTTTTCACTTGGACCGATATTGATTGTTGCAGCCCCTCAGACATATTTTGAAGTTATGAACAGAGCGAGTGTATCTCTAACTTCACGACCCTTCTGCCAACTTGAACATTATCATATACCATGATATACGATGTTGCCAATTCGTCTCACGTTAATGAAGCGAGACAGACTTATAGAAAACAATTATACAATGTAATTAAAACATTTCATGAAATCATCGAATGTCCAATAATCCGTGTTTTTTAAAATAGGTGTAAAAAATGGTTCGGAAACATACGTTTAAGGTAGTTCTGTAGTTTTGGTCAAATCTTAGGAATTGGCTGAAATCTAAGTATGATGTAGATATGACCTTCATGGACTGATGCCCAAAAATTCAATTCGACTCACCGTTTAGTTTATGAGATAATTGCAATTGAATATGGTTATTTTTATACGCGATCCCTATACCTAACACGTAAACTGATAGGAGTTTGCTCGCATTTCTCGATAAAGGGTTTTAAACGGATCTTGGGATTTCAAAATAAAAACACACGTGTACGCAGTACTATAGTAGGATTGATTTTAAAAAATTACAAACTTTGACCCTTCAGTTACAGAGATATCGACTTATGAAAAGTGGTATTTTATTCCACACCGAACTCGGGCCCAACCATCCGTAACGGAATGACAACAGTGTACGCTGCAGCCAGCTGATCGGCGCGTGATGTGGGAACTCGCAGCATGCTTTTTTCCCGCCGAGTTCTAGTAATTCTGAGACGGTTGTGAAATAAACGTATTCTGCAAACGAGTTTAATTTGTTCAATTTATACATGTATTTGTCTTGGTTGTAGCGAATACAATTTTAACTGTGGACAAGATGTTGTAAATGCACGTTTCGACGTCCTTCGACAGCGAATTTTTGTTGCTGATCGTTGAGGTTATGGTTATTCTCATCGCGTTTAGCTGCATTCCCTTGATACATGGCTGCCACAGCTTTCAGTCTTTTAAGAAGCGCCTTTTTTTATTATAAACTTACTTTGTATCGCATATGGGTTGACATTTTCACGCTTTATTAAAATTTATATACATTTTTTCCCGGAAGACGGATCGTAAGAAGCTCAACGCTATGACTTCAGGAAAATCGCGCTGTTGCCACGATTACAGCGCCGCTCTCCACACGAGTAATAGACCTATCTATGTACGAGGTGCGCATGTGTGGGACATATAGAGGGGAAGACATTTGACAAGAGAGATTTTTGACAAGTTCTGTCAAAGATGTACAACCAAC
Organism: Ophion obscuratus; assembly: GCA_964007375.1. Classification (NCBI taxonomy): domain Eukaryota; kingdom Metazoa; phylum Arthropoda; class Insecta; order Hymenoptera; family Ichneumonidae; genus Ophion; species Ophion obscuratus. The sequence continues at coordinate 65,369,506 of OZ023312.1, read as the reverse complement.
AGCATCGTATAGGCATTGGATGTTACTATACGCTTCGACCGAAACTTTTGATTCATACGTGTACCTACAGAACTACCTTAATATGACGGTTGTCTTATAGCCAACAGTTGGTAACAGGCAATCGCTTTCATGCATATGTCCCTCCCCTCGAACGTCACCCCCGCCGGCTAGACCTCATAACAACCTGAACAGTGATAACAGTTGCAATAGTGAACTTTGACTTAAATATGAAATACTTTTCTACTGTGATAAATCCACTACAAATTAACCGGACGATTTCTACAAAAGGCTATGTTTACAAAGTACCAACCACAACTCCCATATAGATGACGCGTCGCATGCGCATTGTGTTAGTTCTGCTAGTTGAGTGTATGTCAGGAGACAATCCACACAATTTATATTTTCCGCGATTTTTATGCACACGGTGACTACATTCGAGCAGAGAATAAACGGATCTAGTCGCAAATAGAGGCATTAAAAGGGTGGGGTTCGAATGATATTGGGTGTATTGTACAGGTATGCATTTATGGACTTTTTTGATAAATTAAGACATTGATTCGGAGCATAACAAACAATTATTACTTTATCCAAAATATGCTCCATCGGAAGCTGCAACCTCTGCCCATTTTACAGGCAACGAATGGATTGCCCGCTCGTAAAATTCTAGTGGTTTTGAAGCGATTCAGCTATCAAGCCAATTTATTATTTCTTTATACGAACTGGACAGACCTTCAGAAGGGGCCGGCGCGGCGTCCTCGATCAGAACAGAAAGTCATTAAGGAAGCAATGTCTAGTGGATAGCGGGCGAGGTAGAATCTCCCAGTTCACTCTTTCTAGATAATTCTTGTGCAGAAAGTGGTATCTGCGGTACCAAGCTTCGTTGCTTATCGACCAGTCCTATCTCATTCTGGAGTAAGGAAATGCATTGTTGGTTAACATTTAATGCGGCTGCCATTTTTTTTCGGTTCTACGTGCACGTTCGTCCAGTAATATTTTGAATCATACCTCTTCAAATTATTCGCCGGTTTTCCCGGCGGTTTATCATCCAAATCCTAATCATGCTTTCTAAATCTTTGAAACCCCTTTTCACGCATGCTTATCTATGGAGTATGTTCGTTATAGCTATTCACAGGCAAACTATGAGTTTTGACTGCACTTTTCCTTAAAACAAAATAATGGAATGATACTTCCGGCAAATAACGCTTATTCGTTACAAAAGTAGTCACTTCTAATATATTAAATATAATAACCGTTTACGCTTTAGTGAAATAGCATCAGCTACGTTTGACCGTCGGGTACAGAACTTTCGAATACAAGTACAGTAGAACCTCGATTATCCGAACTAGTCTCGGACCCATTAGCTCGGATAATCAAAAGTTCAGATAATCGAAACGTGGGTTTTTTGGGACGAGATCATAAACAACATTGTTGTTTATGATCTCATCCCAAAAAACCCACGTTTCGTTTATCCGAACTTTTAATTATCCTTTTGATAGAACTTTTGAAATTTCCTTTTGATAGAAGATTGATCCTTTTGATAGAAGATTGAACTTTTGATAGAACTATTTGATTGAAAAATGTTGACGATACGTCCGTAATATTGGGTGTGCTGATATTGATGACTTACTGAGATCATAAACAACAATGTTGTTTATGATCTCGTCCCAAAAAACCCACGTTTCGTTTATCCGAACTTTTGATTATCCGAACTTTTGATTATCCGAACTAATTGGGACCGAGACTAGTTCGGATAATCGAGGTTCTACTGCATTGCTAAACTTAACATAATGCTACAGTACAAAATGCGCCATCTATTGAAAATCCGTTAAGTCATCAATATCAGCACACCCAATATTACGGACGTATCGTCAACATTTTTATTTTAACCGTGATTGTTGAGATATAGGCATAAAAATTTAACTTCTGGAATTGTTGCCCACTTCCGCATAAGTACTAGGTGCGCATCTAAGTTTCCGGGTTTTTTTTACCAATAAAAAATCGAAAATTTCACGACAAATACAAGAAATGGTTCAGTCGAAGTATTGTCCCTCGCTATTTACACATTTTTGCCATCTCTCTGGCAATACATAAATAAAGCGACGATAAAAAGACGCGTCTTTAGACTGAAGCCATTCGTCCAACCAATTTTGTACTGCATCGTGATTGGCCAAGTGTAGCCCACCCAAGCCATGCGCCATCGACCGGAACAAGTGATAGTCTGAAAGGGCCAGGTCTGGCGAATACGGCGGGTGCGGTAGCAGATCGCAATTCAGTGTTTTTATGGTGTCCTGGACGATGGAACTGCGATGGCACGGAGCGTTGTGCTGCAACATCACACGTTCGTGTCTTGTGTCCCATTCTGGCCGTTTTTCGAGCAATGCGTGGTTCAAATTGGTTAGTTGTTATCGGTAGCGATGCCCATCGACAGTTTCGCCCGGTTTCAGCAGCTCATAGTACACGATTCCTTTCTGGTCCCCTCAAACGCAGAGCATTGTCTTTTTTCCGAAGCGATTTGGCCGTGCCGTCGATGTTGACGCTTCGCCAAGTAAAAGCCACAATTTTCTGCGTTTGGGATTCTCGAAATACATCCATTTTTCATCGCCGATAACAATTCGATGCAGGAAACTTTCTGTTCTGCCGCAAAAGCAAAATTTCGGAAGTGCCTCTTCGATTTTCCATTTGTCTCTCCCTCAGGTGTCCGCCTCCGATTTTGTTGAAACTCATATATTTGATAGAGCATCGAAAACTTTAAGACACATATTTTTTTTATCGGCGGAAAAACGGATTTAAGGGGGGAAACCGCGCTCAAAGAAAGGCGTGTCGAGGGGTGATTTTGCAGTTTCACCCAGAAGCAATCCACCGATCTGAATGAAACAAAAACGAAAATTCTTCTAATGAAAAGCGATGAAAAATTTACTATGAAAATGTTAAGAAAAAATTAAATTAGGGGGTACACCACCCCTCAATTTGCCTTTTTTTCCTCCACACTTAAGAGGGTTGTATGCAAATTAATAAAACAGGTATCATTTTGAAGGACAATTAAAATTAAAGTTGACGGGTTTTTGCGTTTTGGCGGCATAGCAAATTTAAGGGGGTAAACCACCCCTAACATAAATTTATTTATCATGGTCGTTTTTTCTGTGTTTAAATGATATCCGCTGATTTTAAATATTTCTATAAGCTACAATTTAATGTTTTACCATATGTCAAAATTATTACATTCGTCTTAAGGGGTAACTACCCCTCTGACGAGAAACATCATTGAAGTATCCGCTTTCGATTTCGTTGAAACTCGTATATGTGGTAAAGCATTGCAAACCATGGAACATGTTTTTTTTTGTAACGGCAGAAAAACGGTGTTAGGGGATGAAACCACCCCTCAAAGTTTCTCCCACAAGCAGCCCACCGATCTGAATGAAACAAGATCGAAAATTCTTCTAATATTAAGCGATGAAAAATCCACTACAAAAGTGTTGATTAGAATTATAATTAAGGGGTAAAACACCCCTCCATTTGCCGTTTTTCATCCCACGCTTAAGGGGGTTGTATGAAAATGAATAAAACAGGTATCATTCTGAAGGGGAATCAGAATTCAAGTTGACGCGTTGTTGTGTTTCAGCGGGACAGCAAATCTAAGGGGGTAAACCACCCCTAACATAAATTTGTGCATTTCCATTCATTTAAAAAATCAGAAGATTTTGAAAATTCTGTTACCTTTGGTTTTGGTGAATCGAACACACATTGTGAAATACCCGGTTGCAATAATTTGGCCATTATCAGATGTGCATGGTGCAAAAAATCGTTGTGTTTAAAGCATTTTTTTGACGATTATCATTATGGCAGGAATTATGAGCCATGATTGTTGATGGTTGATAGTTGATAGGCTAGAAAAAAAGTATATATCACAAGAAAATGATTTGACGGCATATGACTGCAATACTTTTCACAAGTACTATTCATTAAATCAGCTGATTTGATTACCGAATAAAATATGTCAAAATATATTAAAAACATGATCGCTAACCTACTATAAAACCCTCAGTTTCATTAATATGTTTAATTAAATAAACGGTAGAATAATAAAAATATACATGCCTCCACAAAACTACGTCGCTGGCTAAATTGTCGCTTGATCCAGGCGCACCATCGTTCCGAAATATACGAAGTGAGCCTTATAACTTATTCTGGAAATTATTATAATTAATGATATAGTAGAAGTGTATGTTTATTCCTATGGAGATGCTTAATGGACGTGCATATTAAAATCGGAAGCGTTTCGACACGAAAACATCAGTCTTATGAGTAAGGGGTAGCCCCACGTCCCCACTCCCAAAGTACCGCTCCTAAAGCTCAAAACGAATATGCCTGCACACACAAACATAAAATTGATATTACCGATGGAATGAAAACAGTTTTAACGAAATTCGTGAAACCTTTCGCGAACCTTCAAATGAAAAGCAATTAGATGGGGTAATTTACCCTGAAAATGTAAAAATTTAAAAACATAATAATTAAAAAACGCGGGAGAATATTTTGAATCCGCGGATACATGTTAAACACAGAAAACACGACGGTGATGAACAAATTTATATTAGGGGTGGCTTACCCCCTTAAATTTGCTGTCCCGTTGAAACGCAAAAACGCGTCAACTTGAATTTTGATTCCCCTTCAAAATGATACATGTTTTATTAATTTTCATACAACCTTTTTAAGCGTGGGGTAAAAAACGGCAAATGGAGGGGTCGTTTATGCCTTAATTATATTTCTAATCAAGACTCTTGTAGTGGGGTTTTCATCGCTTAATATTAGAGGAATTTTCGATTTCGTTTCATTCAGATCAGTGGACTGCTTGTGGGAGAAACTTTGAGGGGTGGATTCATCCCCTAACACCATTTTTCTGCCGATACAAAAAAAACATGTTTAATAGTTTGCAATGCTTTACCACATATATGAGTTTCAACGAAATCGAAAGCGGAAACTTCAATGATGTTTCTCGTCAGAGGGGTAGTTACCCCTTAAGACGAATGTAATAATTTCGACATATAGTAAAACATTAAATTGTAGCTTATAGAAATATTTAAAATCAGCGGATATACTTTAAACACAGAAAAAACGACCATGATAAATAAATTTATGTTAGGGGTGGTTTACCCCCTTAAATTTGCTATGCCGCCAAAACGCAAAAACCCGTCAACTTTAATTTTAATTGCCCTTCAAAGTTATACCTGTTTTATTAATTTGCATACAACCCTCTTAAGTGTAGGGTGAAAAAAGGCAAATTGAGGGGTGGTTTACCCCCTAATTTAATTTTTTCTTAACATCTTCATAGTGGATTTTTCATCGCTTTTCATTAGAAGAATTTTCGTTTTTGTTTCATTCAGATCGGTGGATTGCTTCTGGGTGAAACTGCAAAATCTCCCGTCAACACGCCTTTCTTTGAGGGGCGGTTTCCCCCCTTAAATCCGTTTTTCCGCCCATAAAAAAAATACGTGTCTCAAATTTTTCGATGCTCTATTACATATATGAGTTTCAACAAAATCGGAGGCGGACACCTGAGGGATGTTCCTTGTCAGTCAACTCATGCGTCACTCACTTTCCTTCCTTATGAATTTTTCCTATGGCGTGCAAACGTTTCGAAATACATTGCCGAGTCACATTTAATGCCTCGACAAGTTGATCTTCTGTTTGAGTGTCATCTTCATCCGAATACGCTGGCAGATCGGCGTCCGCAAATGTTTGCGGTGTTCCCGAACGCTCCTTGTCCCCAGTCTCAAAATCGGCATTTCTGAACCGCTTGAACCAATCTTCACACGTTGTTTTTTATGGAATATGTTCGCCGTAGGCCTCCTCAAGTAACTGACGTGCTTCAGTCGCTGTTTTTTTAGGTTGAAGCAGAAAAGCAATGCTTCCTGCAAATGCTGTTTATTTGGCACAAACTTTGACATTTTCGAGGTTAGAAGAAAGGTCGTTGTGTTGCGATATTTGTTTATATTACGACTGACAAGGAAACGTTGCGAGGTCGATGTCTTCGATTTCGATGAAATTTGGCAAGCTTGTAGAATGGGTAAAAATAGGCGACACGTATTTTTTTAAATCGGCGGAACCCGATTTTTAAGGGTTGAAACGCAGCTCCCAAAATTGGGCCGTTTTTCGTTTTTCGTCGATAACGTTTTAACGGTACGAGGTATGAAAAAAATTCAAATTGCAACAATGTTTATTTTTTCGTGTACTATACATTGGAGATGAGAACGATGCAGGTAGCAACAGATTTAATATTGTTTATTGCAAAAATGCAATTTTTTCAACTGTATGTCCGAGAAATTTTAATCGATTGGGATGTAAATTTGCATAAATGTAAAGAATGGAAAAGTGCGGATACGAACAGTTTCTTTTTCCGATATCTCATAATTAAGGGGTTGAAACTGCCTGTCGAATTTTTAGCCAAGAGCATCGTATAATCAGCTAGCCATTTGGCATTTCGGTCTAAATTCACGTAAATGTATGTTCGTGTTATGACGCAATTGCAAATTTGTAACATTCCAGCCCCCCCCCCCCCTCCCAAACGGTTTCCCTCTCGAAAGGCAAACGTTCAAACTTCTTACCGTGCGGCATGGACGAAAATTTGTAGAAATCAAAATGGGTTACAAAGAAAGTAAAATCAGTCAAAATAGTCGATGCACATTTTCTCGTTTTGGCGGAACGACGCTCTTAAGGGGTCGACGCACTCTTAAAACTTTGTTCCTTCTATAGCTCGTGAACGGGCCGAAATGAAAATAAAGTTCAAAGGGATAAAATGTTGTAGCCTTCGACTACTAGACGTTCATGATGATAATGATGAGTACAGCAACAAATGGCGTGTTGTTTATTGCAATAATTCGCGCATTACTTGTGAAAAATCACTCTTCAGTTTTCCACTAATATGGACACAGGCAAGGCTCACAATCACGGACTGAATTCGTGCTTCGGGAAGCAACTGGATTACAATTGTATATTTACGAAGAAATTCCACTCCGCTCACCGTATCGAAGGCATTATCTGCAGATATTGCAGCGTTTTTGTGTGGCTGCTGGAAGCCATGAACATAATGATGCAAACATTATTATAAGTTTATAACGCAGCATAATTTAATCTTTGTCTTTGACTTTAATTTCACAAACAGCAGAACCAATGAACGAAAGAAATAAATCTTCGCAGAGAGAGATCTTCGACTATGGTGCAAAGAGAGGCTACCTCATGATAACTTTGAAATTTCCTTATTAAAGATGAATAGCAGTTCTGGTAATAACCTGCGGAGCCGTTATTTTTTTTCTTGTATAGTTATCAATTGGGTTTCAAGTCATATAAATTCACCAACGATCATTATTGCTGCAGTTAGGACGGGGAAGCCAGCCATACATTTTGAGGTCCAAATACGTATGAAAATGTACGCTAATCCGGTGAATGTTATTCAACTTCTATCCATAGTGATAAGTGCTATGAATGTGCCTCGCACTCCAATCACCTAACAGGAAAAACAGTTCAGTAAGGATCTAAAAAACATGATTATTGAAGCGATGGATCAACCTATGAAAATGGAAGTCGAAACTGGTTTGGATTTTTTTCACCAAATAAAATTCATGAAGCAACCGCAATAGGAGATGACAGTGAAGGAGATTTGGATGGACAAGTTACGAATATAAGACAAGAGCTGTAGATTACTGGAGATCCGGGGCAAATGGGAATAGAAAGTCATCATCTGCTGAAACGAAATTCAAAAAGGTGAAATCAGAGCCGCAGTTACACTGGTGAGCCCATAGTCTAAATAAGGGTGGCACCTACAAAGAAAAGTTAACGAAAATAGCTCACTACACGTTAAACAATTTTAATGATGCTTTGGACAAAAGGCTGCCTGTCCATGATATAGATCTTCGACGATGGGCCTTACGTGCACGAGAAATTGTAGAAATACCAGCCGTAAATTTCCAAGCATCCGTTTCTTGGCTAAGGACATTCAAAAACCAACATGGAATTGCGTCACGGAAGATTACTAAATATGTAACAAAACAACAATTATTAAACGCTGATACACTTCAAAATAAAGCTATCGAATTTATAGAAATGGTGAAAGTCAACATAGCCAACGGTGGGGCTGAAAACACATTTAATTGATCAGAGTGGATTCAATTTAGAGCTACATACAGGCCGAACATTGGCGAAAGAAGGGTGGAAATCCGTTGAGACGGCAGTGCAATCGAAAACATCGACAACACACAGTTACACGATACAGCCTTTGATTTCTTCGAGTGGCAAGCTTTTGGCACCTATGTTGATCGTTTTAAGCGAACCTACTGGCGAATTTTGTCCCCGAGCGGAACAAACTATGGTCAGAGTCGAAAATATATTTCTATTGGCTTCGAAATCTGGAAAATTGACGACTAATCATTTCAGCGTTGATTCCAAAAAGTGTATATTCCCAATACGGGTCCAAAATCGGTAATACTTCTGGATCACTTGGAGCGGTCAATGCCCAACTGCATTTGAAGAAATGGATTTGCAAGAGAAAGGTATTCAAGTTTCAACCATTCCAGCAGGCAAATATATTGCACCAGTTTCATTAGTTCTGTAGACAATTAGTTCATATGATAATTAGTAATTTCTGCGGGTCCAACTGGAATGACACAGCTGCTTGATTTTTATGGCTCCCGTGTATGGAAAAACTTGGTCAAACACTTTTCTGGCGCAGTAATATTATACAATTACGACGTCAATCTGCATTTGAGTGACAATATAGTTAATTTACAGTCACTCACACACAACCAGTTTTTTTTCTCCACAGTTTACAAACCTATGCAAATATGCGTGGTACAAAAGCGGTTACGAAGAAGAAAGACTACCAAACTTCGAAAATCCGGTAGAATTTTGCTTTTCACAAAATGTACCGACATGCGATATATGCGGCGAAACAGCTATTATCAGTTGTGCGTGGTGTAAGAAATCTTTTTGTTTCAAACACTTTTATCATGACTATCATTATTGTAATAAGTATAATCCATAAATAACATAGAGTTGAAACGTTTCCTAAATGAGTAAGCGTGAGAACACTTTTCCGATTGTGTTGTAATCTTCAAAGGTTGTACGTGGCGGGGGAGAATTTCTTCGTAAGTATACAATTGCAATCCGGTTGCTTTCCGAAGCACGAAGTCAGTCCGTGAATGCGATCCTTGCCTCTGCCCATAATAGTGGAAAACTGAAGATCGATTTTTCACAAGTAATTCACGAATTATTGCAATAAACAAACGTCATTCATTGCTGTGCTCATTATTATCATCATGAACATCTAGTAGTCGAAGAATACAACATTTTTTCTCTCCGAACTTTATTTTTATTGTGGCCCGTTCACGAGCTATAGAAAGAACAACGTTTTTAAGGGTGCGTTGACCCCTTAAGAGCGTCGTTCCGCCAAAACGAGAAAATATGTATCGACTATTTTGACTGATTGTACTTTCTTTGTAACCCATTTTGATTTCTACAAATTTTCGTTCATGCCGCACGGTAAGAACTTTGAAGGTATGTCTTTCTAGAGGGAGACCGTTGGGGGGGGGGGGGGCTAGCATGCTACTAATATGCAATTGCGTCATGACACGAACATATAATGACGTGAATTTTGACCGGAATGCCAAAAGACTAGCTGATTATACGATGCTCTTGGCTAAAAAATCGAAGGGCAGTTTCAACCTCTTAATTGTGAGATATCGGAAAAAGAAAAAAATCCGTATCCGCACTTTTCCATTCTCTATATGTGTGCAAATTTACTTTCCGATCGATTAAAAATTCTCGGAGATACAGTTGAAACAATTGCATTTTTGCAATAAACAATATGAAATTTGTTGCTATCTGCATCGCTTTCATCTTCCATATATAATATACGAAAAAATAAACATTGTTGCAATTCGAAGTTTTATCATATCTCGTATCATTAAAACGTTATCGGAGAAAAACGAAAGACACCCCAATATTGGAGGGTGCGTTTCGACTCTTAAACATCGGGTTCCGCCGATATAAGAAAATACGTGTCACCTATTTTTAGCCATTCTACAAGCATGCCAAATTTCCCCGAAATCGGAGACATCGACCTCGCAACGTTTCCTTGTGAGTATTCTTGACAGATGTCCAAGCTACAGAGACATCCAATTTCAGACCTGTATGCCGACTACATATGTCGCTAGCACCATCCATGTGTGAAACCCGGGAACTTAGTTGCGCACCTTGGCGCCACGTCTTATAGCGACAGCTCCAAGATCCCTGGTTTCTCCGAATATAACAAATACATTCTACAATGTATAAAAGAAGTGTAGAATCTCCTCGAAACTAGAGTGTTCTTCAGAAATATACACTTCGTACGTGTCAATTTACCCTGAACAATACTTCCACATTGATCATATATGTGGAATAAACTCTAAATTTTTGAGGTCCCCAATTACCAATAAATGCAGAAATGTTTTATATGATTTTCATTTGAGGTCAAGCAGGACAGAATTTGAATGACGCTTTGACATATCACGCAGCTTCCTGAAAAGAGTGCTTCGTGTGTTCACATATCTCACGTCGAATACGGAATCAGAATTATCCGGGACGCTGGATAGGTCGGGGAGGCCCGGTTAACTGGGTGGCGAGGTTTCTAGATTTATCACTATTTACTTTTTATTGATGAAGCCTGCTCGAAGAAATGATCTTATCACGATTGACCAGCTACCCCATAAAATATGAAAATGCAAATCCCAAACACCTGCCGCGATTTTTGGCCAGGGAATTCATTACTAGAGTATCGATCTTTTATTGCTCGCACGATTGGTGTGAAACCAATTTTGATTTAACTTACTGTATGCAGCTTCAACTATGTTAAACAAGTGTTTGGAAATGGAAGCCCACCACTTTGGGTATTCCTTATCATTTGTCTACTTGTTCCTCTAAATAGAGAGCGAAATTATTCCGTATAATATTTCCAAAAGTAATGATAAAATAATAAATGTGCGGGCAAAAGTTAATTGTTTTTTCTACATAAAATATGATTTTGCCACAAAAATACAACTTCCCACTATAAATGCACAGTGGATCTTGAGGGTCACCTTGAGAACGACCTCGAGGACGTTCTCCAAGTGAAGAACAAATCGTGTTCCTTTTTTCGAACGATTTCGATACGTCACGATAGAAGGGACAACCGCACAGTGGACTGGAAACCCAAATCGACGGCCAAAAGTCTGACAAGTTTTCAATTCGTTTGACAGTTTGTACTCGAGGGTTTTTGAAGTCGCTGATTATGAATGTGAAGTGAAAATTTCGAAAAACAAAATGGCGGATCCAGTACTGAAAATTTTTTTTTAAATAAATTGAATTGAGGTAAACATCTGTACCCGGGGGGTTTTGCGGTTGCTGTTTACGAAACTGAAGTCAAAATTTCGAATAACAAAATGGCGGATCCAGACGGCAAAAAATTCAAAGAAAAATGAATTGAATCGAGGTAAAAGTCTGTACCCGGGGGTTTTTGGTGTTGCTGATTACGAATCTGAAGTAAAAATTTGAGAATACAAAATGGCGGATTCAATATGTACGATTTGTGTAGAAAAGGCGTTATATTTATGTCACATTACAAAGGTTTTTCTTAAAATTAGGTTGATACAAAGTATTGAGATTAAAATAACGTATACAAAGTGTAGAAATTAGCATTATGTTTCTTAATAAATAAGTATTCGCTTATAAAAACAGGTAACGGACGGAAAAAATTCCACATTCCAAATAACTGGTCAGTCATCGTGATATATTCGATTACATACAACTTTATTCATCGTCACCAGATCAATCTGATTCACAGTCAGTGAATTTAACTGACGACGCATTGCCCGAGCTCCCTGCATTTGTTGAGACGCTTGGCGCAGTTAATAGCTGGATTGCTTCTCGTAGCAACGATTTCATTTTCTTACCAGGTAATTTGCGCAGGCTAGTGATGTAGTGATCAGACGTTATCAGTAGGCCTGAAAAAACGTCTTCCACGGTTTTTGTTCGGTAAAATTTTCGTGAAAAATCTGATCTATTCTTTTTGATGTATTTATTGGTAGACACTTTGGTGTCTTCGGACATTTGTCCAATTGGTAATATTGCAGACTTTATAATCGTTGCGCTATGAATCAAAATTTTATGCACTGAAGTCGGCATATAAAACCACGGATACAACTTCACGTAGTCGCTAGCTGTTTGCACGGCATAATCTTGAAATCTGATTATATCAATCTCATGGCCGCTCGAAGGTGTTTGCGATATAACGTGAAATCGTTTGATCAGATCTTCATTTACCCCCGTAATCAAAGAAGAGGTGGTTGAATCTTCACAAAACCGTCGAGCAGTATTTCCGTCATTGGAGCTACCAAATCCGGGCTTTGGTTGATCAACGATGAGACGCAATCGTATGCGGAAACCTTTTTGTATACTTGCTTTTCGGTTTTATACAATTTCTTTATCATTTGCAGTACGCGCTTGCCACTTATCAATTTTAAGTTTATACTCCACATGCAAAGAACATTCGAAGAAGCGAATAGCAACGTTGAGTAAATAGCAACATTTAGCACAAGCATTACTCGTGATTGCATTGCAAACTTTACCATCTATCATGGTGAATGCAAGTTTGAAAGAAACGGCTATGTTTTTTCCATCAATGACAGTCTCGTAAGGGACACGGTTACTTCCCTGCTGTTTAATAAACTTCATTTCGCTCACTGTGGCTTCAGTATTTTCATGCAAATAATGAATTCTAATTGGCCGACAAAAACGGGTAGACGATGACCTGGGATTTTTCCATACAACAAGGGTATTTTTTGTTTCTTGGTCAACTGATATCAACTGCAACGGAACAAGCGACGTGAAGAATATGTTAGCATCAGACTTACTTCCATCATCGTCGGTAAATCTTTGCTTATATGCATTTTGGCCAGAAGTGCCATCGCAACCCCACTTACAAATTAAATTCAAGTTGCGAACACTTTCTTTACATAAGCTTTTAATAACTTCGTCTTGAATCAGCAAGATTCTCTGAATTATGTGATCCAGCAAAGACTGTAGTTTCACTTCAACACTACATTCTGTAACGCTAATGTCAGATTTCGGTGGATAACATTGAAGCATCGCTTGATGTATTACATTATACGACGGAAACAACTTACAGCTGTTCCCTGGTTGAATTCCGAAGTTTCTGATCGTCAGATTTTGACATATTAAGTTAAACTACAAGCGATAGGGCTTTATCAGGAGTATACGAAATTTCTGAAATCGATTTCAAAGATTCTCTATACTTTTGAGCTCTTGATGGGCTTCCCAGCGTCACATCTTGAACAACTTTTGCGACATTAAATCTACCAGCTGCTCGAAGGCTCATTTGAGCCGCATAAGACAGTTCTTCGGTACTTCTAGTTGCACGTAAATCTTCAGTTTTCCTCCGTTTTGGCGCACACTATAGCTTCAGCAAATCCTAAAGAAGGCCGACCCATGCGGCTGGACTGTATTGAAGCTTCATGGATTTTTCCAGGTGAAAAAACACACTGAGCCGTGTGGAAAATTTGTCGAAAAGTCTGTCTTCGTGCCTCGAAGCTTGTTTCCACTTTTCATTAAATTAGGACAATAATGCGCGTATTGCAAGTTTTGCGTCATCCGACAGAGTAAAAGGTCGTTGTAGTTTCTCTGACATGAACTTTTCAACTTCCAGATATGCTGAAGCTGCACCACGATTCAAATTATTTTTCATGAGTGCGAAAATATATTTTTTCGTTAATCCAGGTGCTGCAGAATCATCGTCGGTGGATTCTAAAATGTTAAAGTATAATACATATGAATAAGTAATTACATGTTCAGCCTTACTCATTATTACTCATTCCACAATATTATAGATGACTATAATATTGTGAAATGCTATGAAAATCATGAGGAAATTAAAAAAAATCGTCATTTTTAATCAGCGATTTCGATTAGACACTTCAAAATGTACATTTTTTTAAGAGGTTATTTTTCGCTAAGGGCCTTTTGGAAGAGGCCTAGCAGAAAGTGACTTGATACAAAATATTTCAATTTTGAAGCGTGACATCTAAATCCGCTATAGAAACTGAAGGTAATGATAAAAAAATCTATTTGTCCTCAATGGGCCCACGTGGGGCACTGGGCCCATAACGTGAGTACACCCCTGAAGAGATAATTTGAAACCATACAACTTTTATCTGAATCACTTCTCCATATTTTATGTTTTGATTGTTCCAAATCAAGAAAAATGCATTTTTTATCACAAAACCTTGTACCAATAGTGGTGGCGCAATAATGCGCAATTTTTTTGCTGTTTCCATTAAACAATAGAATAATCTACAACCTCGAATAAGTCCGGCCGCTTTACAACGCTTTACAATTCAACTTTTTTCTATGTGTTTACATTTTTCAGTAGCAATTCTACGTTAATTTTCGGAAAAATCATTCGTTAACTGATATCACATACATCACTATTACAAATTTTTCATTACATGATGATATTCTGCTTACTTTCCCCTTTCGAATGCATTTTTAAAATCGTCAATTGGCTTATTTTTCTGTAACTGGCGACGTTTTCAAGAGCGCACTGAAAATTAGGCACAGAGCGCAACGCGTCTGGTTCGAGCGAAGGGCACTTTTGAACTGGGACACAATAGCAGGTATAAAGGATCGTCCCCTCTCGAGTCTGGAACTCGACCCTTGTACTATTACTATATCTAACCCACCACTGCAGATCCCCGAAATCGATACTTTATGTTTAGACTTTTGGCCGTCGATTTGGGTTTCCGTCCCACTGTGAACCTGTACATATGTACCGGGTACATATGTAATACGCATGTACGTACATACTCCCTCACGTATCGTAATATGTCGTGTACTGCGACGAAAAGCATATAGAAATCGTGGGTGTGTTCACGCGGTGCCGAGCGTGTGGTATAAGAGCAGAGGCCAAAGTCGCGTGGCTTCGTCGGCAACGACGTCGACTACCAACGATGGTGACCTTGCCATTGCCTAAATAGGTCAGCACAAGCGACAAAGTACTCAGAAGTTCCAGCCGGCGGCTACACAGGATCGATCCGACGCGCCGTCAAACTCTCGGCTGTTTGGGTTTGTCTCGCTTGTTCGCCTCCAGCAACGGAAAAAAGTTCGATACAGCTATGAACGCTTTGGGGTGAAATCAATGTGTATATAAATATTATTTCTGGCTGAGTTTGATTGCCGCAAAATAAGTGCGTGTAGAACTATTTTTAAAAGTTACCAAACATACGTCAGGCAACTGAAAAATCAGTCTTTACTTTAAAACATTCAGTATTTATCTAAGTATTAGTACGTAAAATTAGTATTTATTTGCCCATAAGTAATTAGCTAACTATAAGATTTTCAAATCAGTACTTATTCACCTATCAATACTAAAAATCAGAATTTATCTAAATATCAGTACCCAAGATCAATGTATCTAAAAATCAATACTTATTTCAATACCAGTACTTAAAATCATCGCCTATCTACATATTAGTACTTAAAATCAGAATTTATCTAAACGTCAGTACTCAAGATCAGGATGTATTTAAAAATCAGTATTTATTTAAAAACTGTTACAATTGCTTCCAAAAAATTCATTTAGATATGAGTAAAAGCACACGAGCCAAGTTGTAGCAGGCTGACGTGGCAAATACTGGGTGTGCCAGATTTGTCTACTATAGTTATCGTCCATGGCTTATTGAAACAATTGCAGAAAAGGGGATTGAAAACTGCTAGGCTTTTATACGCAAAGCTACACGACATCCGCTCGACTGATGATCTAGTTAGAATTATTGATATGCTTGGGACCTGTAGAGTCCTTACAAAAAGGGAAGTTATATTATTAAGGGGTAAGGCTACTGTAACAGAGGAAAAAATAAGTATACTCTGGAAAGTTTTTTTAGCGGGACAATGGAATAATTCAAAATTCTGAAAAAGGCTCTTTATTGTACATATCATAAGCGGTATAACGTATTTTTTTCAAAGTAATATAAAACAAAATAGCGGCTGCACAGCTTTTCTTCGACGAAGCCTTTTTCATAGGCGCCCGGCCGGACCAACGGCACCTGCAATTTTTAATTTACAGTGAATTAAATTTTTTGTCGATTATGCATGTGAATAGCAACAGAAGTACGTAGGATAATTTTGATATATCGATTTTTGCAAAAACCGCGTTTTTGAAATAAAAGTTCAAAAATAGCAAAAAACATCGTCTTAAAATTGGTTATAGAAAAAACAATGTAATATATCGAGAAAATCCTACGTACCTCTATGCAGAATGTAATTGTGAATATACAGTAGACATTTCAAGTCAGTCGGTCAAGATTTGTTCGAGTCATGAGTCCGGCCGACTTGAAAATGTAGTTTCAATAAAAACGCGTTTAAGGGAAGGGTAGGGATTTTAGCGTGAAAAAATCACTTTTTTGCGATTTTTTTCATCTATATGGGTAGAGTAAATTTATTAAAACCTTTTGTACATTGTTAAGTGTAATTTCAAAAACATTCCGTAAAATTTGTACGCGAAAATATGCACGAAGTAGCCGGTGACAAAGCTTTTCCAAGAACGCCTTTGGAAAAACACGATTTGCGGTGTTCAGTGTATCTCAGCTAGAAATTATCTGAAATCAAGTACCATTAAAATTTAGTCAAAGTATCATCAAATCCTCCCCTCAACGGTCTTTGATGATTTTTTTTTTCATTTCTAAATTTTTAGTGGTCATGTAAAGTGAAAAGTGCTATTTTTCATGAAAAATTCCGCCTTTTTGGGGGCGGAAAACCCCCTCAATGTAAAAAACTCTCAATCTAACCGTTGGGGGAGGTATTTTATATGTAGGAAGTGTGTACCAAGTTGGAATAAATCGGTCATGTAGTTTTCAAATGGCAGTGAACACGGACTTTAAAAGAGTGTTTTCGAGAAAAATGCGGCACCGGCTTGTTTGTGGATATTTTCGCGTACAAATTTCACGGAATGTTCTTGAAATGACACTTAACAATGTTCAAAAGGTTTCAATAAATTTACTCTATCCATATAGATGAAAAAAATTCGCAAAAAAGTGTTTTTTTCACGCTGAATCCCCTACCCTCCCCTTAAAGTTTTCGGTACGGTTTGCATCGGACTGAGAGGGGCTGCGCCAAAATTCAAAATAGAAGTATTTAGATATTTTTCCCACCTTAATCCTTCAAGTATGTCATTTTTAAGACATTAAGGCATCTTTTAGGAAAAGAAAAAAAATCGATTTTTTGGAATTTCTAATGTGACCTCACCCCTCAAACGAGGGAACCTGAACAACATGGTGACATTTTTTTCCTCGTTTCAAACGATAGTAATACTGATGAGAAGTAGAATTGTAAAGTTACAGAAAGAAATTCGAAGCATTTCTTTAGTTATAACTATTCCACATTTTGAAACCGGATTTTCCGAATTGGCGTAAAAAATAGAGTATAATCTAAAAAGTAAAAAAAAAGAACACCAAGTAATAAAAAATTGCCTCGTAAACATTATCGCTTATTTTACTATATTAAAAATCCTGATTTGTCGGAGATCATTTTTTATGTTTATTTATACAATGGTTTTGTCGATATTTTTTCAAATCAGTTGTACAAGAAAGAGAAATAACTTTTTATAAAATAGCCAAGCAAGATTACTGTAATATTTGTGAACAAAATTTTTAAACCCTAGGAATATGTTTCTAAATATTTTATTTTTATCTAAAAACAAACATCTTACTGTTGTAACATAAAATTAGTATGACCATTATATGAGGTACAACGTACGTACCATACAAGTACACTGGAAATGCCGTGCAACGACTTGGCGTGCATAGATAATAAAAAAAAGTTCAACGCAGGTTTTAGTTTTCTCAACTACTTGGAGGTTCAAAAACATAAAATACCGCGATTTCTTATACAAGGGGAAATGAAATTCGTGAACTCGTGAAGTACGGATCAAGTCAGTGATGTACCCCCAGTCCATCCGACACTTGAAGTCTTATTTTATTTGCATAATTTGAAAAGTTACATAAAAGTATAAACTTTCTACTCTATCACACAACTATTACACATTGCATGAAATATATTTCGTCTTATAGATTTTGGTGTAATGGTTAAAGATAATAACTAAACTAAATTAAATTATTAAGAATAATTGAAAGACTCACATACATATATATTGTATATATAGTCGCAAAACGCATTTACGCGGGCGGAAGGAACAACGAATTCTGTATCGTCGTGAGCCTTAACCATGCACGCCAAGTCGTTGCCCAGCATTTCCAGTGTACCTGTGTGGTACTTACGTTGTACTTTTAAATAATGGTGATACCAATTTTATGTTACAACATTGAGATGATTTTTTTTTTTAATAAATATAATATATTTCGAAAAATATTAATTCTGAGGTTTGAAAATTTTGATTTCACTGGAAAGTGAAAAACTTCATCTTCACTTTCCAGTACCTGATATTTTCTTGGCTGTATTCGAAGCTAAATTCTAATTTTTCGCCTTCATTTTCTCCGTTATTACGTAAATCGATTATTCCCATCCGATTCCCAATCGATTATTCCCATCGATTCATAATTTCAGACAATTTTCTGAGGGCTGAATCTGCGATGAATTCGTCAAATTTATTTTTGCTCTGAAAAGAACCGTTTTTTTGTTTGTTTGAGGTTTCAACCTTCATCAAATTAATATGGCCCTAAACAGGCTTATTTCCTTTCTTTGCACTTCTTTGCACTCCTAATTTCTTTAACGGGATAAAAAAAATATTTTTTGCACACCCCAATCCTATTTAGCGGTTAAGCCATGGAGGCTAGAGTGGAAGGAGGCCGAACTCTTATGGAGAGACTTGGAAAAGTGGCTACAAAAATGTGGTCAAACGGAGATGACGCTAGTATTGCTAAGACCACGAAAAGTGAGCGGCGTGTGACAGAGACGGATCAAACAAATAATGAGAAGTGAGCTGTGTATGAGACAGAATAATACTTGAGAAGTGGGCTGCGTGCGAGAGAGACGTAAAATGATATATACCAGAGAGATCTCCGTAAATGCGTAAAGATACAAGAATATTTTTAATATAGCAATGCCAATCTAAACAATATGTATTAGTTGCATAATTAACGACGAAAAGGTCGAAAATAATGCCTGTGCAATACGTAGTGATAGAAAAATATTTTTATTACAACAGTGTTAAATTGTATAACGAACGGTAGAAAATGTCTTAAATAACAGTGATGCTTTTTTTCTTGAATCAATTTTTTTTCTTAGGTAAATACGACGGCAAATTAATCCCTGCTGTCAAAAAACAATGCTTTGCGATCTGTTTATATTAAAACTCGCAAACAGCGAACGGTAACGCGATAATTCTTACGATAACGATATTTAACCCAACAACTCATGACTTATTTTTTACCGTCAAACGCATGACAGGTGTATATGCACCCCGTGCTTTTCTTTGTCATTAAACTAAGGGGATATGGACTTCATCATACCTCAACTTCTTTGTATTTTCACAAGTAAGTAAATAGTGTGCGAGCCATCTGATTTTATTAACATTCCATTAGTGAAAAATCCATATAAAGACTGAAAAACGCCAAAAATCAGCAAAAACCTCATAGTTCGCATAAAAATTGGGGTGCGACCGGACCCCAGTCATGAGTTTTAGAGTTAAATAAAAATTAACGATAATCATAAACAAGAAATTGCTATTACTCATTGCCGTAAGGAATTTAACACTTCGTCTGTAAACCGGGGTCGTTCGTGTCCGGGCGAAAACGACACCGGTTTGTACCTTTAAGGGGGCGGAAGGGCGGGCGCTCCTCACAATCCCTAAAAAAAGTTGTGTAGGAGAGGGAACTGACGCCCAAATTTCAAGCCATTAGTACCTTCCAGGCAGTGACAGTGAACGCACGAACTTGGCAGTGGACACGAACGACTCCCGTTTACAGACGGCGTATGTAAAACAGGTATTTTCATGATCCTTTTTTTATATTTCGAATCAGCGGGTCTTCAATATGCTTACTGAGTTTTTTGGAATTTCTTGTACAGTAAACAAACAAGTGGAGGAGCGGTCAGATGTTGCGGTGACGCGCGTACTGCGTAACAAGGGCGTACTGCCTAACCGATAAACCTGAAATAATTGAGTTCTACAATCAAACGAAATGTGGAACGGATACTTTCCACCAATTATGCGGGAATTATACGTGCACCCGTATAA